>ML382542.1:125899-143800 GCA_005239525.1 Nicotiana knightiana | reverse complement strand
GGGCTCTAACGCCTGGCTAAGGCCAGGCTGGGTCAGGCTGTTTGGCTCTGTCGCCCGGCTATCGCCCTTTTCGACTCTTGCACGTATTTTCCGACGTTTATGCTCTCATTTAGCTCGGCTTCCATTTCTAGCTTACCTACACATAAAATAAACCCCATTAGGCACATACGACGTGTATTTTATCATTAAAGCACATAAAATGCAAGGTATATAATGCTTAAAATCATGAATTCTAGCCACGTATCACCTTTCGTGGAACTAGGCTAGCCAACTACCACATGTTCGAAATTTCTTTTAAAAATCCCAATCGAGTTTCAAGCATTTCATAAAACATACAGAGATTACTAAATAAAGTAAGCCAATTATACAGTACCACCAACCCCAAAAACCGGAGTCAACATGTCATGAACATCTAGAAGAATAAGACAAAATATACTATTATAATACAAAGCCTCTGAATAAAAGCTAGATACAACAAGAAGGGAAAACAGAGATGCTACGGATGTTGAACAGCTACCTCTATATCCCGCAATCCGCATCCATGCGGAATAAATGGCTTATGCTCGGAATCTGCACCTGAATCTGCACACAGGGGTGCAGGGAGTAATGTTAGTATGCCAACTCAGTAGTAATCAAAATAAATCAAGTCTAAGCGGCAAGGAAAACATAGAATCAATGCCATCAAATCACAATATACACAGCCTTACTTTTCAATAGTGTAAACATAGATATACGAAATCATCATGCCTTAAAACCAACTTCAGAAAAGTCTTTTGAAGAAAGCATATTTTTAACAACTTCAAACCGAAAGATTTTGTATGAAAATGAAATGAATCATATAGAGGCCCCTCGGGAAAAACATGTATCATAATCAGCCCCTCGGGCATGCCTCACAGTCACTCAGCACCTCACAGTCACTCATGCCTCCCAATCGCTCGTCACTCGGCAGTCGGCACTCAGCAGTCGGCACTCGGTGCGCTCACTGGGGGTGTGTAGAGACTCCGGAGGGGCTCCTTCATCCAAGTGCTAATATCGCTCAGCACCTCACCATCACTCAGCAGAACCACTCAAAAGTCCCATCGGGCGAATCAGTAAAATAGGATACTCGGCCGAAAACATCATTTTAAATCTCAAAGTAGTGTAAATCAGGCTGCGTTTCGAAAACAGTAAGCACAATATGGCTGAGTGAAATTATCAACAAATAGTGAGGGAAAACAGCAGTAAAAAGCCCCCAAGGGGTCTAAACAGATCGACACAAGGCTCCAAACACGACTTATACCCCAAATATTTCAACAATCATTAGAACATAATTTAACATAAGGTTTTGAGTAAAATATGCAACTCATTAGTTGCCGCGGAGAGGACCTAGTCCAATCCAAAGTTCAATCTGCGCCACATACTCATCGTCTGACATGTGCGCCATTCTGACCATACCCTCAGGACAATATTTATAACAATTACTTACTTCTACCGGGCCACAACACTAGTCCGCTATGCTCTTGCCCCTAGAACTGGCTCCTGATTACTCCGAGTCTAGCCAAAACCAGTTTAATATCATTAATATATATCTAAGGAACACAACCCAATCGAAAACTATCAAATTATACAGGAATCTCGAAATTCGGCAAACCTCGATCCCCGGGACCACGTCTCGGAATTCGATAATTTTTACATCACTAGAAACCTCGTCCTCCCACGATTCTACTCATACCAAAATTATCACAATCGGATCACAATTGCGTACCCGAAACCTAAAACGAAAATTCCAATTCTCCACCCCTTCTTCCCAACCTTTTCCTACTTAAATCCTCAAATTCACAAGCCTAATCCGAACAAAATAGCATAGAAATGATGTTAATAACCCGAGAACTTACCTTTACTGAAGAACCACGAATTCCCTTCTTCAAATTGCATTCAAAGAGCTCCTCGCGCATGCAAAAATGGTGAAATGATAGAATTTTCACAAAGGCCCTTTTTATACTGTTTCTGCCAGCATTTTTGCACCTACGTACATTTAGTCGCACCTGCGGACCCGCACCTGCGGACCCGCACTTGCGGTCCCAGGTGCGCACCTACAGAAGTCCCACTAACGGATCAGTTTCGCACATGTGGCTCCGCAGGTGCGGCCATAACTTCGCACCTGCGGAAATTCCCCTGCCTAGCCTCTTTCGCACCTGCGCATGGCCCATCGCACCTGCGGCTACCCATCCGCAGGTGCGGCCAACACCAGAAACTCACACTACCAGCTATTTTCCTCAAATTTCCAAGTTCAAAACCCCGCCAACCATCCGAAATCAATCCCGAGCCCATCGGGGCCCCAACCAAACATACCAATACACCCATAGAATTATTCCAACTTAGTCGAGCCTTCGGAACACCAAAAAACAACATGAAAACAGCAAAATTAAATCAAATTCAAGCCTATGAACTTAGAAACATCCAAATTTCTCCAACTACGCCGAAACCAACCAAAACACCTCCGATTGACCTGAAATTTTGCAGACATATCCAAAATGACATTACGAACCTCTTCTGGAATTTCTTTCCGACCCCGATAGCCTATTTTCCACTGCCGACCGGAAATCACCAAAAATTAACTTTCTCCAATTCAAGCCTAATTCTACATTGGACATTAAAAATTCATTCCGAACACACTCCTAAGTCCCAACTCACCTAATGAAGCTTTCCCAGCTATAAAATCCGCATTCCGAGGTCGTTTACCAATAAGTCAACTCTCAGTTTACTTTCTCAACTTTTAGGCTACTTAAGGAGACTAAATGTCTAAATTCTCACCATAACCACTTCGGACCCAAGCTAACTGATCCAACACAACAAAAACAGGCTATCAATATATAACAAATTCAGAAATGGGGGAAATCGGGTAAATCTCACGGAATGACCGGCTGGGTCGTTACATCCTCCCCCTCTTAAACAAACGTTCGTCCTCGAATGGGTCTGGAAACATACCTGGAGTCTTTAATAAGTGAGGATATCTGTCCTACATCTCCCGCTCGGCCTCCCAGGTGGAATCCCCCACCGGCTATTCTCTCCACTGAACCTTCACTGAAGCTATATCCTTAGACCTCAGCTTCCGGACATGTCAACCCAAAATAGCCACTGGCTCAACCTCATATGACATATCACCCTCGAGCTGAACCGTGCTGAAGTCCAAAACATGGGACGGGTCACCAACATACTTCCGGAGCATCGAAACATGGAATACTGGATGAATACTCGATAAACTGGGAGGCATAGCAAGCCTATAAGCCACATCCCCAACCCTCTAAAGCACCTCAAATGGCCCAATGAACCTGGGACTCAGCTTCCCCCTCTTCCCGAATCTCATAACACCCTTCATGGGTGATACCTTCAGCAGAACCTTATCCCCAACCATGAAAGACACATCTCGGACCTTCCGGTCCTCATAACTCTTCTGCCTAGACTGCGCCGTGCGAAGCCGCTCCTAAATCAACTTCGCGTAGCCTCGCCCGACTCAGACCAACCAATCGGAGACCTGCACCTCCTACCATATAAAGACTCATACAGAGCCATCTGGATACTTGACTGATAGATGTTATTATATGCAAACTCCGCTAGTGGCAGAAACTTATCCCATGAACCACCAAAGTCAATCACATAAGCACGCAACATATCCTCCAAAATTTGGATAGTACGCTCCGACTGCCCGTCAGTCTGAGGGTGAAAATCTACTTAGAGATTGCCCACATCACCACCAGACTGATGAAGTCCAGGGTCATATATTTGTTGATGGGTTAGACGAAGGATACATGAATCTTGATTCGTCATGTGGAGGTAGTTGCATGGCTAGGTCGTATGCTAAAATCCAGATCCTGCTGAATAATTTCACGATTAACGATAACAATAGGCAATGAGACATGGAATCACGAAGAGCACTTAAACAGAAGGAACCAACTGTTATTGAGCTTGATGATTTCTCATCTATGAAAGCTGATATAGCAAATTTAGTGAACACCCTGTATATTTTCTACTTTAATAGTAGGATAAGTCGTAATAATCCATATGAGCTTGAAAGGATTAAGACCATTCATGAGATTATAGAGGATTTGTGACTATGTTTTTATAAGACCTCGTAAGTTTAACAACC
The DNA here is from genome assembly GCA_005239525.1 of Nicotiana knightiana. Taxonomy (NCBI): domain Eukaryota; kingdom Viridiplantae; phylum Streptophyta; class Magnoliopsida; order Solanales; family Solanaceae; genus Nicotiana; species Nicotiana knightiana. The sequence goes on along the minus strand of ML382542.1, from coordinate 139,674 downwards.
TTGATACCATTATATACATTTTATATGGTATTTGTAGTGAAACATTTTGGTAAAAAAGGTTTGAAAAATATGATTCTACATAGTTATTAATATTCCTACATTCGAATGCTTTAAATTATACACATAATAGGATAAAGATAAAGAAGGTTATCTTTTTACCATTTTAAGAATTAAGCGTACAAGAATTTTTACTCTTTATATGAGATTAGGAAAATTATAAGTTGATAAAACATATGTACTTTTACATGGTTGTTTTATTGAAATAATAGTGTATGTATTTATTTTATAGGGTACCACATGACCATGATAGTAGGGTACATAAAGTGTATTAAAAGTAAGAAGTATTTTCAGTAATTTGAGATAATTCTTAATTATGTAGATAATTGGATTACTTAATGATTTTGGCGGTAACATTAACTAGGAAATTAAATTCTTTGGGATAAAGAGTAATGTGGCAGCCTGACCTTATGGGAATGGTGACTATTAAAGTCATTATATTATGTGGCAAGAATTGAGATGTGAGATTTGGAGAAGTCTTAAGAATGTGAGTCATTCCATTTAATAAAGAAGAGTCATATATTCATTTGAAGTAAGTCAAAAACTCATTCTTTATGTGCATTTGATAAGAATTCAAAAATAATTTTTGTGTGTTATTAACCAAGTCACATAAGCAAGATAAGATCTTCGACAATTCAAAGAAACGTGAGATTTTGTAATTGTAAGGGAATATGGCGCAATCTTTCTCGAGAATATCATACAGATTTTTCCCTAATCCAATCTTGCCGTCACGTGTTTTATCGCAATTAATGCGTGTTAGAGGAATTGTCAAGAGAATCAGCTCAGGTATGTTAAGGCTATCCCTTCTTTCTTTTTGGCATGATCCATAAGATACAAATGAAACGAGGAAGTGCACAACTTCCATAAATGACTCTATTCATAGAAATGCTAGAGATATTTATGTTCTTGATTCCCATATGTCTTATTATTCTATCGTGTGTTCATGGGTCTCAGAAATTACGTAAGTTAATAAAGATTACTTCATGATATTAATCAGAGGCATAGTGGTCTTATGACGTTTCGAGAGATTTTGTTGACGTACTTATCATGCATTGCATTCATTTATACATGTACATTGACCATGAACATATGGCGTTATATACACGTATATATATGTATATATATGTATATAAGATATGGGAAACGATTAGGGTGTTATATATACACACCACCACCTGATCAGCTGGTATACGCTGATGATTTTGCCCACAGTGGCCGAGATGATATAATGGGATGCCCTCATAGGCTTGATGATGTTATGAACACATGTATCTATGCATGACATGACATTCATACGCATATGCATGACACTATAAGTTTTTCATAATTTACAGAGTTATCCATACATACAAGTTGAGTCATTTACTCCATGTTTCTTCCATGTCTTTTATATACTTATTGATGTGCCTTACATACTCGGTACATTATTCGTACTGACGTCCTTTTTGGGGGATGATGCATTCATGCCTGCAGGTATAGAAAATCAGTTTGACGATCCCTCATAGTAGATGGGTTTAGCATTCAGCGAAGAATCGGTAAGACTCCACCTCATTCGGAGTGCAGTCGGGTCTATGAGTCATCGTGTCAGAATTTTGCTATAGACTTATGGGTAGGCCGGTACCCCTGTCCCATTTGACAATCGTAGAGGCTTTGTAGATAGAGATTCATTTTGTGCAGTATGTCAGAGGCCTTGACGGCCCATATGTATTCATGTTTAAAAAAAGATGGTTCATTGATACAATATTTTCCCACTTATAGTTATACATTACAAGTTGTGGCCATGTTGGGCCAGTTATCAATGATAGTGCAATAAGAACGATATGTTGCGTTGGTACTCGGTTGAGTAAGGTACCGGGTGCCCGTTGGGGCCTATAGGTTTGGGTCGTGACAGATAGCCAATCAGGTAAATAAGATACGATGCAACAAGCACAACAGATGCATCAAGTGCAACAAATGTCCACATGTTGTGAAATTCGTAGAGAAGGTCACATGAGTGACCAGTGTCCGGTGAATCCAGAATCTATCTATTTTGTGGGCCAGCAAAGTAGAGGTCCAATGAACCAAAATGCGAAACATGGGAACACTTATAATCCCAATTGGAAGAATCACCCAAACTTCTCATGGGCTAGAAATCAGGCTATTGAAAATTAATACAGACCCCAAAGGAACTACAATAAGCCCCAAAATCCACCATAACAAGTAGAAAAAAGTACCCATGATATGTTGAATAAGCTGTTAATTGAAAACCATATGTTGAGGACTGATTTTTCAAATATAGAAAGGCAGATTGGGCAGTTAGCTGCACAACAAAAACCCGGCCTACTCGAGCACTCTCAAGTTATACTGAGAAAAATCCCATTGAACGGGTACAAGAACTTAATCTAGGAAATGGGAAAACATTGGAGGAGGTGCCACCTAAAAAGTATGTACCTAAAGAAGTTTTTGAATGATTGGCACCTCAACCAGAGGTAGAAGATGGAAAGAAATGTGATGAAAACAGGCAAGAGATAGAGGTAAGGCCACCACCGCCTTTTCCGCAAAGGTTATAAAAGTTTAAAGATGAGTCCAAGTACAAAAATTTCTTAGATATATTGAGCTAGGTGCGTGTGAATCTACCTTTGGTAGAAGTGCTGCAAGAAGTTCCTAAATATGCCAAGTACTTGAGAGGTTGACAGAGTTTAAAATAGTTGCATTTACTGAGGAGTGCAATGCTAGAGTAAAGAGTAAGCTTCCGCCTAAGTTGAAGGATCCAGGTTGTTTCACAATTCCTTTGACAATCAAAAAACACGAGGTTGGTAGATCCTTGTTCGATCTAGGAGCGAGCATTGATTTGATTCCTCTATCTGTTTTCATTCAGCTCGAATTGGAAGCACCTAGGCCTACTACTATAACTCTATAGCTAGTTGATTGGTCATTGTTAGTGCGTGAAGGAATAATTGAAGATGTGCTAGCACGAGTGGGGGAATTTCATCTCTCCTGCTGATTTCATTATTATGGACTACATGGTCGATGAGGAAATTCCAATTGTTTTGGGGCGGCCATTCATGGCCACTCGAGGAGCACTTATTGATTTGAGGGAAGGCCAGCTAAAGATTATAGTGCATGATGAAGAAGTTAAAATTAATGTGTACAAGGTGCTAAGCCTTCGCAATCATTATGAGGACTAGTGTAAGATCTCGGTGATTGAACCAAAGGTAATAGAGCCTGAGGTTGATGTGAGAGTCGATGCCATCACAAAGAGACGTGAGCCTGGAAATCTTTTGTTGGTTGAAGATGTAAAATTGTGTAAGGACAACATAAAGACGTTGTGTGACAAGAACCTGGTGCATTGTGAGCTTGAGATGGGTTAATCTGTGCTTGTTCGTTAGTCGTGATTGAAGCTCTTTCCTAGAAAGCTCCAGCCTCGATGGTGTTGTCCATTTGAGGTAGTTTGTGCTACAAGGCATGGCGATGTGGAACTTAGGGTTCCCATACATGGAGACACATTTATCATAAAAAATCAAAGAGTTAAACACTATTGGGGTGGTGGCTTTTGTCGTCACCAAACTTAGATAGACTTGGTGGATGCTTGATGAAACATTTTGCACCGTGCAACAACGATAAATCACGCACTTCATGGGAGGAAACACATTGTGATGTTGTAAATGTCATGTCATGACGTTAACGAAGGCACTTGTTGGGAGACAACCCTATTAATAGTTTAGTTAGCTTAATTAGATTTATCTGTTTGTTTTCAGGTACTAACGAGTTTTTGGTTGAATTTTTGTGTTTGAATAGTATGCTAACATGATTGGAGGTCAAATAAGTTTATAACGGAGTTCAAACCACGAAGGATCACCATAGGCTAGGCGCCGCCCAACATATTGCCTGGTCAAGCTCGCCCCACACTAGGCGTCGCTAGGCTTGGATCTCGTCGCAAAGTTGGCATCGCCACTCTGCTGCGCATTGGACCTCGTGGAGCCCAGGTAATTTTTTGCTCTCTCTTCCTTTATCCTTAGTTCACCCATTCCTACACGAGTACACACACCCCCATGAACCCCATAGGAATATGATTTTTAAATACATGAGTGTTTTCACTCAAAATCCCAATTCGATTTAGGAGGGTGAGGCAATCCTTCACCCATTCAAGAGCTTACATCTAACTAGTGCGCTCTATGTATTATTAAGTTGCCTAAAAGGCAGCTTTTATCCCAATTGGAGTCCGAGTATCCATAATTGATACACTAGTAGATTGTGAGCTTAATTAACATGAAATTTGAAGTGTGTGGTGGCTCATCTGATTGGGGTATATGATTAGAAGTATAGTTTATATGTTGTGCTTACATGTGAATGAGATGATTGTATGAAACTAACATGCTTAAATTATGCAAGGTGAAGTCTGAGTAACCTTGATTTAGTTTAAGGATCGTGTGTTAAGATCTTAACTGTGGGGTCGTTACAACCACATGTTGAGCTAATGAGAAGGATCACGAAGAATGACTAGGGAGTTTTCTTACCACCCTTCTGAATTTTAATTGCTTTTATGTACACTGAGGACGTTACATATTTTAAGTGTGGGGTGGGAAATTCTCTGTGGATTGTACATTTTATATTAGTATCATTTAGCTTCTTATTTTATTTTGTATATTACTATATTTTATCTTTTTATTTTTATTTAGTTCTTTTCTCTATTTGGCATTAATTAACGAAAAACAAAATTTAGAGTTTTCTAGATGATGGATATCTTAGACAGTTTTCTTAGGGGATTAAAGTCTAACAAAAAACAAATACAAAACAACTGGAAAACAGAAAAATCCAAAAAATATGTCTTTTCCTTTAGGTAGTAATAATCTTCGTGGTTTTTCTTTGCGACTCGGTTCTTTTCATGGGTTGCAGTTTGAACCGGGTATTTGTTTTTTTTAGAGTAGATGAATATTTTGGGAATAACTGGATGAAGAATGATGAACCTAGGTGTCTTTGACTTGTTTGATAGTAGCATATATAGGCTTTAACATGTGTAATATCTCCCCTATGTGTTTCAAACTGAGCATGATGCTTTTATATATTGGATATCATGCCTTGTGACGCCTATGTCTCTATTACTTGACTATTGTTTACTTTGTGGTTAATTCTTTGTCGAGCCCCAGTTTCTCGCGCAAGCGATTTTCGACATGTGACAACTCCTTTAAATGTGTATTAAAAGAGAAGAGTTGACACCTAATAATTTTAAGGTGCGTTAGGGCACCTCTTTTCAAATAACTCTATTTGTCTAGTAAATATCACCAAGGATTGGGCAAGGGCTCATATTACCTCAATGAGCAGGTGTTAGGTACTCTTCGAGGGCCTAAAATAAAACTATGTGGATTATGTAATTAGGCTAGGTGATGAAATAAATAAATAGGATATAAAAATTGAAGGAGTTATTGTAACTCAACGAGAATTGGTACAAATACTTAATGATTATAAGGGTATAATAACCTCATTGGTCTAACCAAGTATATAAAGGGGGGGGGGGGGACTCCTAAGTTTTTTAACTTAAAGGATCACCCTGTGCAATATAAATAATACTTAGCAACTTCCTTTAGGTAGGAGTTGCTCATATTATTCAGCGGGCGGAAACTATGATCTCCTGCTACCCGATTACTACGTTGAAGTTGTTAACCTAAAAGCATTTTAATTCAATTCTAGAGCGTATCCTATGCGTGCACTACCCGTCACATTCTTACGGTCCAGGAGGCTTTGGACCTCTATTTGGGTAGTTCTATACTTACTTAGGTTGCTAAAAAAAATGATATAACTAATCGCGCATTAAAAAAAAAATAGGCCTACACATAATAGTAAAGAATGGCTCATGTTAGACTCCACACATAAGCAAAGAAGCATGCAGACTGTTTGGCAGATTGTGCAGTAGACAATTTCAGAATCGAGGCGTATTATAGTCGTGAGTCCTAAATGATTCTGTTTTAGCAATATATGGAAAAAGAATTTGCAGATTGATGGCATTAAAACTAGGCATCCTAGATAGTTTGCACGATGAGGAAGTGAAACGATCCCAGAATCATAAATTATCAGTGCTGATTTTATGGACGAGCTACTTAGGCAGGTGGCAGTGTCCTAGAGGCAGGATATGTAGGAGTTGATGATTGAAATATTTTATCCCTATAGGCATACTATCTAAGTGAAGCAGTACAAACGATATGGAGCAGTTGGTTGATTATTAATCATATAGGCATTGTATCTAGATGAGCAGCACACCAAAATAATTTAAGCAATTGATAGATTGATTATTTGAAGTCCTATAAGCATGGTACCTAGGTAAGTAAAAAATATTGCACTGTTGCGCCCTATAGACATGCTATCTAGGAGTGCACAGTAGTGGAAACATGTACCATGAACATTTGAAATAGCATGTTTGGGAAAGCTAAAAGATGTGTGTGTGTGACTCCTATAGGCATGCTTTCTACACATGAAATTAAAAGCATGTAAAGAAAATAGATAATAGATCACATAGATCATATAGGCATGCTTTCTGCACATTTATGTGAGAAATAGAGTACCCTATTCCCCCACCCCCGCCTTCAGTAATTTCCCTATCTGCTTTGTTTGTAAATTATTAGAGGCCCAAAAGAGAAATAAGTGTGAGAGTGTATCTGCCACGACCCGGATTTCCCACCGTCGGGACCATGATGATGCCTAACATTGAACTCGCTAGGCAAGACATTAATGTTTATTTACCTTATTCATTTGTTTTTAACAGATAACAGGTGATGTACAAATCAACGGAAATAAAAGTGCGAGAGAAAACCAAGTCTAACAACTTAATTAAAAGCCATTACGAAGGTCATAATACTAAACCCAGAATTCAGTGTCATAACTTCACGGACAGTCTATGAATACTACATATAAAGTTCTGAACAAAATAAATACATCTGTCTCAGAATAAAGAAGAACAAAGTGGAAATAAAGCAGGAGGGGATGCCAAGGCCTGCGGACGCCTGCAGGACTACCTCAAAATCTCCAAATGAACTAAAGGAAGCCTCCTCACTCTAAGGTCTGTAGGGTCCTGTACTGGGATCTGCACAAAAGTGCAGAGTGTAGCATCAATACAACCGACCCATGTACTGACTAAGTGTCGAGCCTAACCCAAGCAAAGTAGTGACAAGGCTAGGACACGACAACCAACTAAACCTGTGCAGTTTAATCATATACGGAGAAAATAATAGCAATAAGAAATAAGCAGCTAAATACAAAGAAAGGGAAAACATACTGAGGGGAGTAAATATCAAATGCTGGAAATAACGAAGTAAAGCATCAAATTAGATATCAATTTAAACAACATAAGTAACAGTATAAAACAAGTGCACGACATCACCCTTAGTGCTTTTACTCTCATCCTCACCAAATAATAAATAGAGTGCACGGCATCACCCTTCGTGCTTTTACTCTCATCCTCACAATAAATCAATAGAAACGACACAACATCACCCTTTGTGCTTTTAATATCATAATACGACACATCATCACCCTTCGTCTTTTAATATCATAATGCTGGTACGACATCACCCTTCGTTATTTTACCCTCTCTCACAATATCATACACGGAATCACCCTTCGTGCTTTACCCTCTTCCTCTCCCAAAACAAATCAATAACAACAATCCGGCAAGGAAATCAACAATACAAACCACAATAATAAAGTCATAACGTCCCAGCAAGGGAGTCAACAGTAGAATCAATATCATCCCGGCAAGGGAAACAACTATAACCAATCTCACCTAGTTACTCAATTTCACGTAGTAATTCTCAACTTGAACCAATACTCCACAATGATAAATACCAATGAAAACACCACCAATATAAATAATAGTCAAATCAAACTCAAGTAATACTTAATGAAAAATCACATAAATCACAATATTCGAATCAAGGCATGCTTGACACAATAGTATAGATACTCGTCACCACACCTATACGTTGCACATTATACTAACACGTAGCAAATAAGACATAATACCTATTCCCTCGAGCTAAGGTTAAGCCAAACACTTACCTCGAATTCCACGACCATACTCAAGCCTCAATTACCGCTTTCCCCCTTAGAATTCGCCTCCAATTCAATTGTATCTAGATATAATTACCTTAAAAATATCAATAAATGCTAAATAATTTAACCCCAATGCTTAATTATGAGTTTTTTATCTTTTTTCCCAAAAAGTCAAAAATCGACCCCAGGCCGGCTTGGTCAAAACACGAGGTTCGGACCAAAATCATATCACCCATGCACCCACGAGCCCGAATATTTAATTAGTTCCGAAATCCGACCACAAATCGAGGTCTAAATTCCAAAAATTTTAAAATCCCCAATTCTCCTAAAATACCTAATTTCTACCCTTAAAGAACAAGATTTTGGCGTAAAAATCTAATGGGTGTTGATGGAAATTGAAGGAAATGAGGTTAAGAACACAAATCTATTATTTGGTGATGAAGCCCCTCTTCAAATATCGCCCAAGGTCGAGTTTCAATGAAAGAGTTGTGAAAGTATGGAGAAATCCCGTTTTGCTACTGTTTTAAGTGGTTTGGACAAACCTTCTATGCGTTCGCGTGAGGTCTTCCGCGTCCGCGTATGATCACCTCTCCCTTGCCTTCGCGTTCGCATGCCCTTGGCCGCGTTCACACAGTGATCCAGCTCCCCCATCTCCAGCTCCCTTACACAGTACGTTCGCGAGTGCCTAGACACGCTCGCGTAGAGCAACCTACCCAGGGCTCCGCGTTCGCGTCGGGGCTAGTGCGTTCACATAGAGTACCCATGCCCCTTTCCCCGTTTGTTCTTCACGTTCGCGTGAGTTATCACGCATTCGCATAGAGTAAAACACCAGACACCAGAAACAACACTCTCACCAGATTTTTCTAAGTCCAAACCACTCCGACACCTATCCGAAACTCACCCGAGCCCTCGGGGCTCCAAACCAAACATGTACACAACCTTAAAAACATCATACAGACTTACTCGTGCGATCAAATCGCAAAAATAACATCTTAAACAACGGATATAGCATAAAAATCAAAGGAAAATCTCAAGAACTTTCAAAGTTTCAAATTTTACAACTACGGGTCCGAATCACGTCAAATGACCTCCGTTTCTTCCCAAATTTTATATGCATCATTAAAATACTATATTAAACCTGTACCGGGCCCGTATTTTCAATTTCGAACATAATAAAATTTCCAAAGACTCTTATAATTTTAGTAAAATAATTCTTTCAAAAATTAATTTCTCCGGCTTGGGATCTGCGAATTCAATTCCGTGCCTACGCCCAAGTCCCATATTTTTTCCTACGGACGCTCCGGGACCGTCAAGTCACAGGTTCGGGTCCGTCTACCCAAAATGTTGACCGAAGACAACTTAAATTAAATTTTAAAGGCAAAATTAGCAGTTCTCACGGACTGCGCATGCAAAATGAGGTGAGATAACAGGAGGTTTTCAAGGCCTCGGAACATAGTTTTGCCTTATAAAATGGGAGATGACTTTATGGGTCATCACATTCTCCACCTCTAAAACAAACGTTCGTCCTCAAACGGACATAGAAAAGTACTTGGATCGGGGAAAAGATGGGGATACCGGCTCCACATATCAGACTCAGACTCCCAGATAGCTGCCTCGGCAGGCTGACCTCTCCACTGAACATGAACCGAATGATAACTCTTCGATCTCAACTAACGAATCTGTCGGTCTAATATGGCTACTGGCTCCTCCTCATAGGTCAAATCCTTGTCCAACTGGACACTACTGAAGTCTAACACATGGACTGGATCGTCGTGATACTTCTGACAAATTCGGTGGCAACGCAAGTCAGTAAGCCACCTCTCCCACTCTATCAAGGATCTCAAAAGGACCGATGTACATAGGGCTTAGCTTTCCCTTCTTCCCATATCTCATCACACCCTTCATGGGCGACACCTAGAACAACACTTGCTCTCCGACCATGAATTCCACATCATGAACTCTGCGGTCGGCATAACTCTTCTGCCTGGACTGAGTTGTACGAAGTCTATCTTGCACTAGGTCTGTACCCAACAACCGAGCCTCTCTTAGCTCAAACCACCCAACCGGCGACCGACATCGCCTACCATATAATGCCTCATAGGGAGCCATATGAATGCTCGATTGGTAGCTATTGTTGTAGGAAAACTCAGCTAATGGCAAGAATTGATCCCAAAAACCTCCAAAGTCAATGACACAGGCTCGTAGCATATCCTCCAAAATATGAATAGTACGCTCGAATTGTCCGTCCATCTGATGATGAAATGTTGTGCTCAACTCAGCCCTCGTGCCCAACTTACGCTGAACTGCCCTCTCGAAATACGAGGTAAACTGCGTACCTCGGTCAGAAATAATAGACATGGGCACTCTATGAAGGCGAACAATCTCCCTAATGTTGATCTCTGCCTATCTCTCCGAAGAATATGAAACTGCCATAGGGATGATATGTGTTGACTTGGTCAGCCTATACACAGTAACCCATACTGCATCGAACTTCCTCTGAGTCTATGGGAGCACAACAATGAAATCCATGGTGATACGCTCCCACTTCTACTCAGGAATCTCAATCTTCTAAATCAATCCAGCAGGCCTCTAATGCTCGTACTTAACCTGCTAACAATTCAAACACCAAGCTACATATGCCACAATATCCTTCTTCATCCCCTTCCACCAATAATGCTGCCGTAAATCCTGATACATCTTTGCGGTACCCCGGATGAATGGAGTACCGGGAACTATGTGCCTCCTCTAATATCAACTCACAAAGTCTATCCATATTGAGCACACAAATACGACCCTACATCCATAAAACTCCAGCATCACCAACTGTAACCTGCTTGGCACCACCGTGTCACACCATGTCCACTAGGACACACAAATGAGGATCATCATACTGCCGATCTCGAATATGATCAAACAATGAAGAGCGAATAGATATATAAGCTAGAACACGGTCGGGCTCAGAAACATCCAATATCATGAACCGATTGGCTAAAGCGTGAACATCCAAAGCAAGTGATCTCTCCCCGACCGGAATATATGCAAGACTACCCATACTGGCTAACTTCCTACTCAAAGAATCGGCCACCACGTTGGCCTTCATCAGATGATATAAGATGGTGATATCATAGTCTTTCAACAGCTCCAACAATCTCCTTTGCCTCAAATTCAACTCTTTCTTCTTGAACAAATATTATAAACTTTTATGATCCGTGAACACCTCACATGACGCGCCATAAAGATAATGCCTCCAAATCTTCAGCGCATGGACAATGGCTGCTTACTCCAAATCATGAACTGGATAATTCTTCTCATGGATCTTCAATTGACGCGAAGCATATGCAATGACCTTGCCATCCTGCATCAACACTGCACCAAGTCCAACCCGAGATGCATCACAATACACAGTATATGGCCCTGAACCCGTGGCAAAACCAACACTGGCGCCGTAGTCAAACCTGTCTTGAGCTTCTGGAAGCTCGCCTCACGCTCCTCTGACCACCGGAACTGGGCACCCTTCTGAGTCAACCTGGTTATCGGGGGTGCAATAGACGAAAACCCCTCTAATAGCCCGCCAAACCCAAGAAACTATGGATCTCTGTAGCTGATGTGGGTCTACGCCAATCCTTGACTGCTGAAATCTTCTTATGATCCACCTGAATACCCTCCACTGATACAACATGACCCAGAAATGCAACTGAACTCAACCAAAGCTCACATTTTGTAAACATAGCATATAACTGACTGTCCTTTAGAGTCTGGAGAACGACTCGAAGGTGCTGCTCGTGCTCCTCCTGTCTGCGGGAATAAATTAGAATATCATCAATGAAGACAATAACGAAGCAATCCAAATAAGGCCTGAACACTCAGTTCATCAAGTCCATGAAAGCTGCTGGGGCATTTGTCAACCCGAATGACAACACTAATAACTCATAATGCCCGTACCGAGTGTGAAAAGCTGTCTTAGGGACATCGGGTGCCCTAATCCTCAGCCAGATCTTAAACCAATCTTCGAAAATACCTTGGAACCCTGAAGCTGATCAAACAAATCATCAATCTTCGGCAACGGATACTTTTTCTTGATGGTAACCTTGTTCAACTACCGATAATCTATTCACATCCTCATCGACCCATCATTCTTCTTAACAAACAACATTGGCGAACCCTAAGGCGAGAAACTTAGGCCTAATAAAGCCTTTATCAAGAAAGTGCTGCAACTGTTCTTTCAACTCCTTCAACTCTGGCGGGGCTATACAATATGGCAGAATAGAAATGGGCTGAGAGCCTAGAGCAAAATCAATGCAAAAGTCAATATCCATGTCGGGTGGCATACCCGGCAGGTCTGCTAGACACACCTCTGGAAACTCACGGACAATGGGCACATACTCCATAGAAGGAACCTCGGTACTAGAATCACGAACATAGGTTAAATAGGCCAAAAGTCCCTTCTCGACCATACGCCGAGCCTTCATATATGAGATAACCCTACTGGAAGAATGACTAGAAGTCTCTCTCCACTCCAGTTGAGGCAACCCCGGCAATGCTAAGGTCACGGTCTTGGCATGAAAGTCTAGTATGGCATGATAAGGCGACATCCAATCCATCCCCAAAATAACATCAAAATCTACCATATCAAGGAGTAGAAGATCTACACTGGTCTCAAGACCACCAATAACCACTACACACGAACAGTAGAAACGATTTACCACAATAGAATCACCCACCGGTGTAGACACATATACAAGAGTACTCAGAGAGTCACGAGGCATAACCAAATAAGGAGCAAAATAAGATGACACGTATGAATATGTGGAACATGGATCAAATAAAATAGAAGCATCCCTACTGCAAAGTGAAACCATACCTGTGATAACCACATCAGAGACCTCATCCTCAGGTCTGGCTGGAACAACATAACATCGGGGCTGGGCCCCACCAATCTGAAGTACATACCTGGGATGGCCTCCTGCTGGCTGACCTCTACCTCTAGTGGCCTGGCCTCTACCTCTAACTACCTGAGCTCCACCTCTAACAGCTCGATCCCCACCTTTCGCTGGCTGAGCAGGTGGTGGAACACCTGGTGTGGGAACCATGGAATGAGAAAACTAGCGCTGAAAACTACTCGAGGCTCGAGGGAAAAATCTAGCAATGTGGCCCGGACCACCACAAATATACCAAGATCTCGGATGTTGAGACTGCTGGCCCTAAAACTGACCATGACGACCTAAGTAACCACCCTGAAAACTCTGGAGCGGCGGTGCACTGGTAGGAGCTGGTGGTGCACTATAGGGCAACTGATCAAAATGCCGCATGTGGTAACCACGGCCACCAAAAGCACTGCAAAAAACCTGGAGTGCTGAATGAAACAACCTAGGAGGATGGCCCCTACAAAAAGAATCCCTGCCTCTAGATGAGACACCACTGAACCGGCCAAAATGACGAGGCCTCTTGTCAGACCCTTGACCACTCCCCGATGATAGAACCATCTCGACTCGTCTGGCCCCATTGGCTGCTTCCTGAAAGGAAATACTACTCCCTGCCTCTCTAGCCATCTGCAATCTGATCGGCGGAGCTAGTCCCTCAATAAACATCCCCACCCTCTCTCGATCAGTGGGAAGTATCATAATAGCATGACGGGCCAAGGTAATGAATCTGGTCTCATACTGAGTGACGGTCATAGAACCCTGCTGGAGACGCTC
>ML382542.1:30444-117237 GCA_005239525.1 Nicotiana knightiana | reverse complement strand
GGGGGGGGGGGGGGGCAATTGGTTCATGCTCCTGATCCCTTACTTCACTTTTACTCCTGTCTTGGGGTCCTGCTCAAGTCACCCTGGGTAATATTTGGCTGCCATAGAAACAAAGTTTTCGAAAAGACTGTATGCATTTGACAAACTATTTCTAGAAATATAGTTGTTTGAAATATATTATAGTGCATTGTATCAGGTAATTTGGATGAACTGGTGACTGTGACGGATTTTGAGACATTTCAACCTCCTTGCTTTAGAATTTTGAGGGTCGTCCTCAAAATTCTTCCCCAGTTTAAATGCATACTCCTGACAATACATTACTTGGTTGTTCTACACGTGATTAAATCAGACAAACACACGATCTTGCCCAAGTTTCTGATCATGGGGAAATGATGATTTTATTAGGATGTGACCGAACCTACAGGGCTGCCTACGTATCCCCTCTTAAACGGGAATCAGGTCAAGCGTAGTTCAGTTACATAAAATAGAAAATGCAAGCAATCTTAAAAATAATATCTCTTGACTGCATCTGTATTGATAAGGTTTGGCCAAATTTCTTTGTCCATTTCTGCGAGTATAATTGCTAATCTAGTTGGGTGGGAACTTCCCATTGGCTTCATCCTATTGCGGGAAGATTCTCTTTAGCACCACTTGCCCCGGTGTGAATTTCCTTGACCTGACCTTTTTGTTGAAAGCTCTTGCCATTCTATTCTGGTAGAGTTGACCGTGCCATACCACATTCATTCTTTTTCCATCAATGAGAGATAATTGTTCATACCAACTTCATAGCCATTCCGCATCGCTAAGCTCAGTTTCTTGTATGATTCTTAAGGAATGAATTTCTACTTCGGTGGGAATAACAACTTCAGTACCATAAACTAGTAGGTAGAGAGTTGCCCAAGTTGATGGCCGAACTGTGGTACGATATCCAAGTAAAGCAAATGGAAGCTTCTTGTTCCATTGGTTGTAAATGTCCACAATTTTCCTCAATATCTTCTTGATGTTCTTGTTGGCGGCTTCTACGACTCCATTCATTTGCGGCCTATATGCTGTGGAGTTCCTCCGCTTGATCCTGAATGTTTCACACATGAACTTCATCAAATCGCTATTGAGATTGCCGTTGTTGTCAGTAATGATTCACTCCCGTACTCCGAATCGACAAACAACGTGGTCTCGAACAAAATCTGCTACAATCTTCTTAGTTACAACTTTATAAGATGCTGCTTCAACCAATTTTGTGAAGTAGTCTATGGCCACAAGAATGAAAGTAGGCCCATTTGAATTAGCAGGCTCAATTAGGCCGATGTTATCCATACTCCAAGAGGAGAAAGGCCAATGTGAACTTGTTGTATTGAGTTCATTGGGTGGTACTCGTATCATGACACCATGTATCTGGCATTGATGACACTTAAGAATATACTTGATCCAGACTGTTTCCATAGTCCTTTATAAATACCATGCTCCTAGTGTTTTCTTGGCTAAGATGAATTCATTTATGTGCGGTCCGCAAGTTCCGGTATGTATTTCCTCGAGCAATCTGGATGCCTCCTTGGCATCGACACACCGCAGTAATCCCAG
This sequence comes from Nicotiana knightiana, assembly GCA_005239525.1. Taxonomy (NCBI): domain Eukaryota; kingdom Viridiplantae; phylum Streptophyta; class Magnoliopsida; order Solanales; family Solanaceae; genus Nicotiana; species Nicotiana knightiana. The sequence goes on along the minus strand of ML382542.1, from coordinate 115,659 downwards.
GTAAGGAGTCCTTCTATATAGAATTCCCTCGCTTTGAAGGAAATGGTTTGCTAATCTTGGAAGCATGAGCTTATGATTATGGGTAGTAGTATCTGAGTAATCTCCCTTTTCGAAGCACTTCTTGATTTCGTGTAACCATGGATTTCTGTTAATCTATTCTTCAACATGAGCACAATAATCTGGCTACTTATGAATCCCTATTGGGATAAGATCAATGAAATTCTTGTCTGAGTGTTGTTTCATGGAAGTTTAGGTGTCCTTTCTCTGTATTTGATTTCCATCTGTTAACGGTCAACTCAACCCCCCAAATCCTCTAGTGACTTCGCTGGCGACTGTTACATGTGCCACCATAGGAGTAAGGTTGAAAATATACATGTGAGTATTACCCTACCATTTTCCCTCTTCTCCCCTCCTCCCTTTCCCCTTCTCCTCCTCCGCTTACTCTTTTTCTTTGTCACTGTACCCTGTCAGTAGTCCTTTCTCGCTCTCTCTCTCTTTACTTTATTGCTCCTATTCCTTAGGTCGCCTCTGCCCGGATCTGAAGAGGGGTAACACTTCAGTGGCCTTTTCTAGTATTTGTGTCTCTTTGCGGCCCAAGAGGTTACCCTCGTTTGACTGTTGCAAGCACCTACAGGAGAGGCCGACAACAGTGTGGTGGCAGCGCGTGGAAGGCCAAAATTGATTTATTTCGGTGAAATTGGTTTTCTCAAAGACCGGTGCGAGTTGGAAGGAAGAACCTCAGTCTCCGCGACCTCGGGTGCGCACCTAGTATAATTTGGAGGTGCTATTCGTGGGAGTTAGTACCTCCCGCTTTCCTATTTCTCTTCTTTGTGTTAGGTAAACTGTTGTTGTTTTAGTTCGCATTAGTTAATCGTACTTTTAGCGTGCCTGTAGTAACACTCGTTGTTTTCTTCAAGTTTGTTCTAGTACTTCTTTGTTAGCAATTTTCCCTTAGTCTGTCGTAGGTGTAGTGGTGTGGTCTGGGATGGTAGAATAAGGTCTTGTCATAGGGGTAGGTGTGGGGTGGGTAGTCAGGGGGTAGGACAAGAGGCAAGGGGGGTAAAGGGAATAAAGGAGCCTATAGGTTGAGAATTGGGTTTTGGAACATAGGCATATTGACGGGTAAGTCTATAGGGTTGGCAAAAATTCTCCTGAAGAGGAAGGTCAGTATAGCTTGTGTCCAGGACACTAGGTGGGTATGATCGAAGGCGAGTAATGCAGACGAAAATAAGTTGTGGTATTCTATATTCCTAAAGGGTAAGAATGGAGTGGGTATCTTGGTGGATAGGGAACTTAGAGATCTGTGGTAGAGGTTAGGCGGGTAACTGATAGATTAATGTCTATTAAGTTAGTGGTTGGAAGGTGCACCCTTAATATTGTTAGCGCGTATGCACCACAAGTAGGCTTGGATGGGGATGTTAAATGGCGCTTCTGGGATGGGTTGGATGAGATAATGAATAGTATTCCGCCTGCAGAGAGGTTATTTATCAGAGGGGATTTCAATGGTCATATTGGGTCGACTGCTGGTGGCTATGGTGAGGTTGATGGCGGCTTCGTCTCTGGGGATAGGAATAAAGGAGGTACTTCATTATTGGATTTTTCTAAGGCATTTGAGTTGGTGATTGCAAACTCTATCTTCCCAAAGAGGGAGGAGAATTTGGTCATTTACCAAAGTATGAGGGCGAAGACGCATATTGATTATCGCCTTCTCAGGAGGTGTAATAGATGGGTACGCAAGGATGGCAATGTTATCCTGGGTGAGTCACTCGCGATGCATCATAGGATTTTGCGGATAGACATTGGTATTGTGATTATGAGGAAGAAGAGGTATGTACGAGGATGATCGACGATTAGGTGGGGAGACTTGCCTACTAATAAAGCTCAATAGTTGGAGGGGAGGTTGTCGGTTATGGGAGCCTAGAGGAGTGTCTTGGACGCGAGCACTATGTGGGCGATGATGGCGAACTGTATAAGAGAGGCAGCGAGATAGGTGTTATAGGTCTCAAAGGGTTTCTCTGGCGGGCACAAAGGCGACTTGTTCTGGAATGAAGTGGTCCAAGGTAAAGTGGAAGCAAAGAAGGCGGCGTACCTGAAGTTAGTAGGTAGAACATGCGAGAACGAGAGGAGAGCGAACATGCAGACGTATAAGGTAGCTAGGAAGGAGGCAAAGTTTGCGGTCACGGAAGGCAAGCCTCCAGCGTTTGGTCGTCTATACGAGGAATTGGGCTACAAAGACGGGGAAAAAAAGTTACTCCGACTGGCCAAGGCGAGAGGGGAAGGCTCGGGATCTGGACCAAATGAGGTGCATCAAAGACGAGGATGTTAGAGTTTTGATGGGAGAGGCTCAGATTAAGCGGAGATGGCAGACACACTTTTATAAGTTTTTCAATGAAGAGGGGGACCAGGATATTACGCTAGCCGATTTGGGCCATTCCGGGGGTCATCGAGACATTGGGTACTGTAGGTGCATTAAGGTTGAGTAAGTAGTGGGGGTATGCTGTAGATGAGTAGGGGCAGAGCTACCAAGCCAGAATTCTGGTAAAATTTTGCAAGTATGTGGGTAGAGCAGGCTTGGAGTGGCTAACATGGCTATTTAATGTCATTTATAGGACGAAGAGTATTCCAGATGAGTGGAGGTGAAGTACGGTGGTACCGTTGTACAAGAACAAAGGTGATATCCCGAGTTGCAACAACTATAGGGGTATCAAGTTATTAAGCCATACTATGAAAATGTGGGTGATGGTGAGGGTGGTGGAAGTAAAGGCGAGAAAGACAATGTCTATATCTGACAACCAGTTCGGGTTCATGCCGGGTCATTCGACTACGAAAGAGATCCACCTTATTAGGAGGTTGGTTGAACAGTACAGGGATCGAAAGAAGGATTTGCACATGGTGTTTATTGACCTGGAAAAAGCATATGACAAGGTCCCTAGGGAGATTTTTTTTAGATGCTAGGAGGAAAAAGGCGTGTCGGTTGCCTACGTTAGGCGATTAAGGACATGTATGATGGATCTAAGAGTCGGATTAGGACTTTGGGAGGCGACTGGAAGCACTTCCCCGTTGTTATGGGTTTACACCAAGGATCTATGCTCCGCCCGTTATTATTTACTCTGGTGATCGCTGCACTGACATGGCGTATCCACGGAGATGTTCCATGGTATAGGTTGTTCCCTGATGATATAGTTCTTATTGATGAGATGCGATGCGGCATTAATGAGAGACTGTAGGTTTGGAGACAGGCCATTGAGTCTAAGGATTTTAGGTTGAGGAAGACTAAGACAGAATACATGGAGTGCAAATTCGGCATTGAGTCGATAGAAGCGGGCTAGTACCAGAGGCTTGGATCCTAGGTCATCCCCATGAAAGGCAGTTTCAATACCTTGGGTCAATTATTCAGGGGGACGGGGAGATTGACAAGGATGTCACACACCGTATAGGGGTTGGTGGATGAAATGGAGGTTAGCATCTGGATTCTTGTGTGAGAAGAAAGTGTCACCGATACTTAAAGTTAAGTTTAATAGAGCGGTGGTCAGACTGGCCATGTTGTATGGAGCGGGGGCAGAGTGTTGGCCAGTTAAGAACTCGCATATCTTGAAGATGAAAGTGGCAGAGTTGAGGATGTTGAGGTGGATGTGAGGGCGCACCATGATGGATAAGATTAGGGATGAAAATATTTAGGAGAAGGTGGGGGTGGCCCCTATGGATAAAAGGATGCGGGAAGTAAGGCTTAGATGGTATGGGAATGTGCGAAGGAGAAGTCTAGGTGCCCCGATCAGGAGGTGTGAGTGATTGGGTTGGCTGGTTTGAGAAGAGGGAGAGGGAGGCCTAAGAAGTATTGGGGAGAAGTGATTATTTCCGAGGATATGGCCCTTGATAAGAAGGTGTGGAGGTCGAGCATTAGGGTGTTAGGATAGGAGGTAGCCGATAACGTTCATCCATGGGAGAGGCTGGTCTGATAAGGTTGTGTCTTAGGCTGCTACTAATTATTTTTGTGTCCACACTATTCTTTCATTTTTCATAGTATCGGGCTTTATTCACTGGTTTTTGTTATTATTTCTCATCTAGTTTCTGGTTCTTATGTTGTTTTTATTTCTCATATGGTTCTGTTGATGGTACTAACATTTTGTCTTTCTCTTGTCTCTCTTGTACCTTTTCGTTTTCCTGAGCTGAGGGTCTTTCATAAATTGCCTCTCTACCTTCTGGGATAGGGGTAAGGTCTGCATACACTGGGTTGTTGTTGTTGTTTTTGAGTTGTTTCATGGAAGATAAAGTGGCTAACGCATCTATGAATTTATTCTAAATCCTTGGAACATGTTTGAACTCTATATTTCTGAACCTCTTGATCAAATTTTGTACATAGTGATAATATGGTAATATTTTGGTGTTCTTCATAGCCCATTCTCCCAGAACATGATGCACCAAAAGATCAGAATCTCCAATTACCAACAACTCCTAAACATTCATGTTAATGGCCAACCTGAGTCCCAAGATGCAGGCCTCATACTCTACCATATTGTTGGTGCATGGAAACCTTGGATACCAGATAGAGTTGGCCGGTTTCTGATACTAAGATAGCTCGGATACCCACTCCTTTGAAATTTGTTGCTCCATCGAAGAACATCCCCCAAGCATCATATACCTCAGTGATATCTTCTCCTACAAATGACACCACCTCATCGGGGAAATACGTTTTCAATGGTTCGTATTCTCCGTCTACAGGATTTTCTGCCAGATGATCCGCCAAGGCTTTCCCTTTGATTGTCTTCTGAGTTACATAGACGATGTCTATCTCACTCAGCAATATTTTCCACATTGCTAACGTACCCGTAGGCATGGGTTTTTGAAAGATGTATTTTAACGGATCCAATATGAGATATGTAGTGTATGCGCAGAAATAATGCCTCATCTTCTGAGCTGTCCATGTCAAAGCACGGCATGTGCGTTGCAGAAAAGAGTACAAGGCTTCATAAGGTGTGAGTTTCTTGGTCATATAATATATTGCCTTCTCCTTTCTTCTAATTTCATCATGTTGTCCCACAATGCAACCAAAAGCCCCATCCAATACGGACAAATAATGCAGCATAGGTCTTCCTGGTTCTGGTGGGACTAGAACGAGTGATTTATATAAATACTCTTTGATTTTGTCGAAAGCTTTCAGGCACTCTTCAGTCCAGCTTGTGGCAACATCTTTCCTCTGTATCCTGAAGATTGGCTCACATATCACGTTTGATGTAATATGAAATGGCTGATGTACGCGACCTACAAAACTCATCACATCTTTCTTATTCTTTGGATGTGGCAAGTCTTGTATAGCTTTGACCTTCGATGGGTCTAACTCAATCCTTCAGTGACTGACGATGAATCCTAATAATTTTCAACCAGGGACTCCGAAGGCACATTTTGCGTGATTCAATTTAAAGTTGTATTTTTGAAGTCGATTGAAAAATTTCTTCAGGTCTGTTATGTGATCCGAACTCCTTTTAGATTTGATTAACATCATCCACGTAGACCTCTATTTCCTTGTGTATCATGTCGCATAAAATGGTTTTCATGGCTCTCTGTAGGTGGCTCAAGCATTTTTCAGACAAAACGACCTCTTTTTATAACAATATATCCCCCATGGTGTGATGAAGGCTATCTCTTCGGCATCCTCCTCATCCATCCAGATCTTACGTCATCCTTCGAAGCAATCCACAAAGGATTGGAGTTCATTCTTGGAACAATTATCAATCAGTATGTGTATGTTGGGAAACGAGAAATCATCTTTGGGACTTGCTTTGTTCATATCTCGATAATCAACACATACACTTACTTTCCCATATTTCTTCAGAACTGGCATAATGTTGGCCAACCAAGTCGGATATTCGACCACTCGGAGAACCTTGGTTTTCATTTTCTTGGTGACCTCCTCTTTTATCTTCAAACACATATCCGGCTTGACCTTTTTGAGCTTCTACTTTACCGGTGGACACATGAGATTAGTGAGTTACTTCTAAGCCACTATGGATGTGCGAAAACCATTCATGTTATCGTAGGACCATGCAAAGATATCTCCATACTCGTTTAGGAATCTGATGTACTCTTCCTTCTCTGATATAGATGAATGCTTATATGACCGTTTCGAAATCCCCTAAGTTAACGGTCTCAGTTTCTTCCAACTTAGACTTCGGTTTGTTTTCAAAGTTTTCTACTTCTCTGACAATTTCCTCATGTATTATATCATCTTCCAGATCCTTTGAATCACTATCCTCACGTCATGTTGGCTCATTACATGTCATAGTCGTAGATTCATCGAAATAGGTAATAATAACACTGTAAAGAAAAATGTGAAAATAATAATAAATACGAAAAGAGGTAATGCATTAATAGAATCTTAAAAACGTCAACAAGTGCGGCTCAATGGCTCGAGCAATTATTTTAAAACAAAAATTTGAAAAATGTCTCAAATGCTTAAAAAAACTATTTTTTTAAAAGTAATTCATGCCAATTTGCCAAGCTACCCAGGAACTCGCTTGGCCCGGGATGGTGCAGCTGTCCAATTCTTGAGAACAACTCCTTTCTCCATGATCTAAAGGGTAAGGTCTTCCTCCTCCTCACTATTGCACTGCAGTCCATATTTTCTTCATCTAGGAACAACTTCCTCATGCCAGCTAAAATTTCATCTTCCTTAGATCCCCACATCATGTCATCTTGATGGAATGTCTGGTGCAGAGGTGGTACCGGTTGTTCGAGCGGATAATAAGGAGCACGCCATGGTGGTGACCAATCCTGGTATTCCTGCCATGTGTATTCATATCCAAGTCCAAAAGTCGTTTCATGACGCTATGGTTGTATGGGTTTGGTGATCTCTTGAATATTTTTGGTGAGACCTTTGTCGGTTTCATACCATGTCCATAACAATACGTTTTCTATATTGTTTCTCTACCAACGGCCCTTATCAATTGCATTGACTAGTTCAATACGATGGTATGTTTCTCCGCCCAACTTCTTTCTGTTTTCGATGACTGGAACAGTCTGATTGGTGTAGATAGGCTTACGTCTATCTCCATTAATGATCACCTCTTGATTATTCCACTCAAACTTCATAGCTTGATGCAGGGTTGAAGCCACTGCACCAGCAGCATGTATCCATGGTGTCTCCCCCCCATCTTTTCCTCTCCTTTCGGATTGGTCAGGGTTTTTGACATTATTGGGAAAACTCATTTCCTTTTGGGAAAGGGGACATAATGAGTTCGAAGAGTCTCCACCTAACGAATTAAGGCACGTTAGGGAACCTACTACGGGTAATTCATAACACTAATTGCATAACCAGAGATGGGGTAAGGGCTTGAAATTACTTCAAGGGGAAGGTGTTAGGTGCCCCTCAAAGTCCACAACTGTGGGTCCCGACCAAACATACTTTGTGAATTATTCAAGTAGAAAGTAGATAGTCTAAGAACACATATGAAAACAAATAAAGGTCTTAACAGACCAGCAGTGCAAGCACACATATGTAAAGGATAAGGGAGGTCCTAAGTTTTTTATCCTATAGGATCATATATGTGCAATGCCTGGTAATCACTCCTCAAATAGGGGCTACACGTTGCATTAGCACACATGTCATCATATCCTTTTCTACACATTATCTCCCTCCCTCCTTAGCGGTTTATTAAGCGAATTTTGTTTAACGAGATCTAAGTGTGCTGTTACCCGTCCTTGCCTTGTAGTCCTGGAGGAGGTTAGAACCTCTAAGTCCGGGCAGTTCTAGACAACCTCCTAAGGTGCTAAAAGGGAAAATTATAGGTGACAGGCAAGAACAAGTAGGACTAGCAGATAAGCGACAGAAAAAGTTAAAAAGCTCAAATTCACCTCCACACATAATTCAAATAAACAACACGTCTAAAACATAGAAAAAGGCAAATTTATTAGAAAAGGATCCTAAGACAGGATATCAAAATGACATCAATGCACAGGAATATGCAACATTGTTTCTTACAAACTTTAATGACAGGGCCCTGATCACTTTACCTACTGGTTTTGTACCTGTTAGCCTTTAAGTAGTAAACACAATAAAAATAGTTTTCCAGTTTTATAAATATTAATTACCTAAGGCTTGCCTAGGCGTGGGATTGCGCATGACAGTTACAAGTTGTTTTCGACAGTTTGAGAATATTTAACCTTCAACAATGCTGTTCTAGGTGATACAAATCCGAGAGTGAAAGGATTGATACCAGTTTTATTTAGAAAAACGTGAAAATTATATGTGAGACTGTTTTATACCTTTTCATGGATGAGTAGTTAAACTAGGCGTATTCAAACAAACGCAAACAGAATCCTAGAGCATGGTATCTAATATGCACATAAGAATGGCAGAATTATTAAGACATAATATCAGAATGCACACAAGAGTAACAACATTCTTAAAACATGATTTTTAACTGCACAGAATTCTTAAGGAATGATTTCTAACTGCACACAAGAATGGCAATTTTATGTCAATGTTATTTATTGTCCTAGGAGCAGGATCTCTAAGTGATAGGCTGATACAATGCAAAACATAGATTAATGACATGTGATGTGCTGAAGTAGTAAATATGAAGTTTTAAGAACAGGATATTTAATGCATGTTTGGCATTATTTGGATGAACAAATTAGTCCTAAAACATGGATTCTAATGCAGATATAAAGAATGTAAAGCCTAAGGCAGTTTCTCTACCCAATAGTGTCAACAGTATCATCAATACCCTCCCCTTTTCACTAGCCATACCCAATACCTGTTTACAAATTAATTATTACAAACCAATAACTGAATGAATTACATAAATAAATAAAAATAGAAGAAGTTAAACTATAGGGAGCCTGAAGTAGGCACAAATGAATCAAAAGGATATCAAGCCTCTATAACCTCAAATGCCAAGAGTTTCATAGCCAATCTCATGTGCGGGTGTGTCAGAGTTCCCTAAGGACCTCAAGGATCCCGGGCGCTGCTCACACCAAAACTTTCATAACAAAAACTGAGTAAGTGCAGTGTGGAAGGGCCATCCCCAGTGTGCCAGTGTTCAGAGGGATCTCAAGAGGATCCCAAGGCAGTACACACACTGGAGGGGCAGAACCTAGACACTTAGGAGTAAAGTGAGAGTCCTTGACAAAGTTTTGAAAAGGTTTTGATATGAAAACAATATTGAAAAAGACTCAATTAAGTAAAGAGGTTTAATAAAAAAATAGTAGTTGATTAGTAGTAAAACAGTTTGAACGAGAACACTGTAAACATTTGAAGAATCAAACAAACAGCAGATTAACTCAAAACAAACAGATCACTTAAGAACGTGACTCAAATAGGGGTATTGGGAGCTGGAGGCGTATATAATACACATAGTGAAACACATAACAAACAGAAGCACATAATCCTTTTTTAGGAGATATGGAATTAGGGAATAGCAAATAATGCAGACATAGTACATGTATATGAATTTCAGAACAGACAGTTGAGGTCATAGTTGTACTAACAGAGTTAAGCATAGAATTAACACTGCTTTAGGTAACAAGTTATTTTTGCAAAAGCAGATTCGTACCAGAAATTGAGGAAACAAACAGACAAACAATCAAACGTACACAAATGGAATGGAGTCAGGTTGAGACATATTACAAAGGAACTCGGCAGGTTCATAGACATGCTGATCATAAGTTAAATTAGGAGAGAACTAATATATGCTAAGTTAAACAGAGATTTAAACATGCTAGCTGCATATTGAATTGTCAAATAGTAAACAAGAAAAGAACCGGGAAGCAGTGAACTAAAGCAGTAATAGAACACATAGGGTTTGGAGCTTGAATTGAATCAAAACATACCAGTTAAGGAGAGTAGACATAAAATGTAGAGCGATGTAATGCAATAACTAGCCTTGGCTTACATCCGGTTAGTTCAATAGAAGTAGCAAGTATCAAGAAAGAGCATAAAGCTTTAAGTGTAAGAGAGAGTTTCTGAACTAGTGTCCGTGTTTTTAGTGAGAATAGAGAAGAGTATACATAGTAGTTAAGAGCAGAGCAAAATAAGGTAAAGGAAATTAGTACTCAACAATTAAGAGATTCACTGAATCAATCACATAAGGAGTTGAGAATAGACTCTTTTAATTAAGGACAATTGACCAAACGGTAATAATAGTAGTCTAATTAAGGAGAGAAGTGCAAAACATACCAAATAAAGGAATTCAGAATAAATAAATCATGGGTCTAGTTTCAGGGAAGAATCATGTAAAGGAATCAGTAAATATACAACAATCAAATAAGGTAATAACGACTAATTAGGGTCGTAATCATAGAAATAGGCAAGACGTAGGCATGCAGATCCTTAACAGAGCAAATTGGTGAATCAGAAATTCAAAATAGTACAGATTTAAGGGAAGAAAATATAAGTTTCCACAAATAAACAAGTAGGCTAAACAAAATTTCATAAACACATGGAAATCAGTCGAGAAATCGAATCAGAAACCCTAATAGAGACGTACTAGAGTAAAATCATAAGGCAATTAGATTAAACAAAGGAGAAGTCACATGAATCAAAGTACAGAACAAAGTTATGTATCAAATAACACGGATCGACTCAGAATCCAAACATAGTGTCAAAAATTAGGGGTTTTTAACATAAACTAGTTATAATCGATTAAAACACATAAGAACCAGAGAATAAGCACTTAAAATCAGAAAACTTTTTGAATAAAAGATTTTCAAGAAAACCCTAGTTAGGAAAAAATGAAAAGACACTTGAAAATCAGAATGTTTTTCATAGAAACAAGCGAAAAACAGTTCGATCCATCTGAGATCTGTACAGATCTGAGAAGTTCAAGAGATGAAAGTAGGTTTTCATAAAAATAACGTAGAGATGAAGATACCGGCTTAGAAATCCATAATTTTAGGGAAAAATAGAAAGATCTTACTCAAAATCGAGCCATGGCAGCCTGAAACAGGCACGAACAGGCCCAAAGTGCGAGTGGACCGACCCTCGTCCCTTGAGGGCCTTAGAGACAAGTAATACCGTCATAAGAGAGACATGAGAGGCATGAGGGTGTTGCGGAATAACCATGGTTGACGGAAAGCGAACACGGCGAGGGAGATTAGGGTCAGGGCAGAGGGGGTTTGAGAGAGAAGAAGAGGGATGACGGCGGAGAGGGTGAGAGGGATATAGGGGTTTGGGGGTAGGCTATTAGGTTAATTAAGGAAAGAATAAACCTGGATTGTTGATAAAAGATGATCAACGCCCAGGATTTGGGCGGATTGGGTCAGGTAGGATTTAGGTTTTGGGCATGTGGTCTTTGGGCTAGGATTAAAATAAGAATTGGCTATTTGTTAAAAACCCAAGATAAATTAATTAAAAATAACTTATAAAATAGTTAATAATTATAGAAATGAATTTCATGCACATAAATATTTTTTTAAATGATTATTTAGTATTTCCAAATACAAATGACTAATATCTGGTAAAAAATAGTACAAAATTATATCAATGGGCTATAATTGCAAAGTCATTCCAATTATAGCCAAAAGGTGCCAATTTGGCTATTAATGGAATAATCTGGTCTTAATAGGACCATAAATAATAAATTAAATCAAGAAAAATGCCTTTGAAATCATTTGTAATGCAATTTTATAATTATTTATTGAAAATAAAATTCTGGACAAATTAATAAAAATTAGAAAAATTATGGAAAAATACCAATTTCTACCAATGCATGATTTTGAAGGTATATGAAATTAAAAATATTTTGGGAAAAATTGGGTATCAACAGCTGCCCCTCTTTACATGTAAAGGATGAAAGAGTTGTCGGGTAAACATATGATGGCCAATTTTGATCGAGCGAAACGGTTAGAGAGATTTAGGCCGCACCCTGACTTCTGAGCTGCCTACATATCCTTGGTTTTACAGGAATCAGGCCGTATATAGTTCCAGATTCATTGGCGAGATATATCGGTGAAGTCATTGCAAGAACAGTCGCAATATCTAGGGATAGGTGAATGAATGGTTCACGAGAGAGGTCAAGTTTGATATAGTTGAGGGAACGGGAGCAGGATCGCTCCTGCTGGGATAGCAGTTGCTTGCCGTGTCACCTGCAAATGGAGATAATACGAGCATATATTTGTGCAAAAATTTAAACATGATGCAGATTCCCGTCAGACCATGAGAGTTGTCTTCTAACGGTTGAGGACGACGTCCTAGGACCATGATGTCCTGGGCCATGAGTTGATTAATGAGATTCACAGGCAATGAAATGATGTTCTCGGGCCATGGAGATGGTGCCTCCGAACTATGACGCCTTTAAATAATGATATGCAAATTCTGAGAGATCCTTACGCCATGACATGGTGTCTTCCGGCTATGAGGACAATGCCTTTAGGCTATGGGTCCTTTGGACAGGTTGGCGATATTTCATCCCATGAGATACAATAATATGATATGAATAAGGTAGAGCTTAGTCTTGTGAAGCGAAAGGGTAGAGAGGTTAACCCGAAAGAAAAGAAAAGGAGAGACATCACTTAGTCTCGGCGAAAGAATGTAAATTGGAGGCAGAGCTTAGCCTTATGCAGGTATGGAGATAGAGCTTAGTCTCATGCAAATGAAGGCATAGATTATCCTTATGCAGATACGGAGGCAGAGATTAGCCTTGCGCAGGATGGAGACAAAGATTAGTCTCATGCAAAGGAATGGAGAGATTAGCCTTATGCGGATGTGGAGGCAGATATTAGCCTTCTACAGGATGGAGGCAAAACTTAGTCTCATGTAGGCGAAGGCAACATTTAGCCTTATGCAAAGGAAGGCAGAGATTAGCCTTATGCAGAGGAAGGCAGAGATTAGTCTCATGCAGGGGAAAGGCAGTGCTTAGCCTTATGCAAGGTGAAGATGGAGATTAGTCTTATGCAGATGAAGGCAGAGATTAGCCTTATGTAAGGTGAAAGCGTATATTAGCCTTATGCAGATGAAGGCAGATATTAGCCTTTTCAGAGGAAGGAAGAGATTAGCCTTATGCAAAGGGAAGGCAACGTTTAGCCTTATGCAAGGTGAAGGCAGAGATTAGCCTTATGCAGATGAAGGCATAGATTAGACTTATGCAAGGTGAAGGCAGAGATTAGCCTTATGCAGATGAAGGAAGAGATTAGCCTTATGCAAGGTGAAGGCAGAGATTAGCCTTATGCAGATGAAGGCAGCGGTTAGCCTTATACAGAAAATAGAATGAATAGAAGATAGCAGCAGAATTTCTTAGTTGGTAACAGATTTTGATAACGCGATCGTTGTGAGGATTGTGACTTTGCGGCGTGTCTATCCTTTGCCCCTGCATCCAAAGAAAACTAATTAGTTTGTAGATGGGGGAGGTTGATTCGTGTCCCCGCTGGCTTTGCTTGGTCGGATGACTAGGTTTGCATCATCGGGGTAGCGTTTGGCTAAACATAGTTACATTACAAGCAAGCATGAATAGTTTTGTAAACACATAGTAGAAATGTAATTTAAGAATTTTAGATGAACCAACGAATGTGACAAAATCCGAGACATTGGAACCTCCTTACCATGGAATTTTGAGGGTCCTCCTCAAAATTCTTCCCCAGTTAGATGGATTGACATCTCTGACTGTTGTACTTGTTGTGATTGGCTGAACTTACTTCAGAATTTTGAGGGTCCTCAAAATTCTGGCCCAGTTTCCAATTGTGGGGGGAAATAACATTTTTATTGGTTTGTGACCGAACCCACAGGGCTGCCTACGTATCCCCTATTAAACGGGAATCAGGTCGAGCGTAGTTCAATTTACAGCATTTGATAGAAGCATAAAGAGTTACACTGTCACGACCCCAAATCCCAACCGGTCGTGATGGCGCCTATCATGGAACTAGGCTAGCAGACTACCACATGTTCGCAATTTCTTTAAAAATCCCATTAAAGTTTCGAGCACTTCATAAAAATATACAAAAAATTACTTGATATAATAGTACAATATTATACAATACCGCCAACCCCAAAACCCGGAGCCAACATGTCATGAACATCTAGAGAAATAAGCCAAAATAAACTATTCTAATACAAAAACTCAGAATCAAAGATAAATACAACAGTAAGGGAAAAAAGAGATGCTACGAACGCTGAACAGCTACCTCTATATCCCACGATCCGGCTCCATTGTGGAATAAAGGCTAATGCTCGATATTTTCTCCTGAACCTGCACACAGAGGTGCAGGGAGTAATGTGAGTACGCCAATTCAGTAGTAATGAAAATAAATCAAGTCTAAGTAGCAAGGAAACATATAAAATCAATGCCATCAAGTCACAATATACACAACCTTAATTTCCAATAGTATAACATAGATATACAAAATCATCATGCCTTAAAATCAACTTCAGAAAGAGTCCTTTAAAGAATGCACATTTTTAACAACTTTAAAACAAAGGATTTGTTATGCAAATGAATGTAGTAAAATCATAAGTAGCCCCTCGGGCAAAAACATGTTTCATAATCAGCCCCTCGGACATGCCTCATAATCCCTCAGCACCTCACAATCACTCAGCACCTCACGGTCACTCATGCCTCCCAATCACTCATCACTCGGTGCGCTCACTAGGGGTGTGTACAGACTCCGAAGGGACTTCTTCAGCCCAAGCACTAATATCACTCAGCACCTCACCATCACGCTTGGCCCTCGGCCACACTCGGTGGAACCACTCAAAAGGCCCCTCGGTCGAATTAGTAAAACAGGGTACTCGACCCAAAACATCAATTAAAATCTCAAAGTGGTGTAAATCATGCTGAGTTTCAAAAAACAGTATGCACAATGATGCTGAGTGAAATCATCAACAAATAGTGAGGAAAAACAACAGTAAAAATCCCCCAAGGAGTCTAAACAGATCGACCCGAGTCCCTAAACACGGTGTATAGCCCAAATATTTCAACAATCTTTTGATACGATTTAACATAAGGTTTTGAGTAAACATTCAACTCATTAGTTGTCGCGGAGAGGAACTAGTTCCAAAAATCAGTGCGCGCCACATACTCGTCATCCGACATGTGCGTTTTTTTAGAATTAGTGAGAAAATATGTAGTCCGGGGTTCCATACCCTCAGGACAAGATTTATAACCAGTACTTACCTCTACCGGGCCACAACACTAGTCCGCTATGCCTTTGCCCCAGTTAACATTATCAATATATACTCAAGGAGCACAACCTAATCGAAAATTATCAATTTAATCAAAAATCTCGAAATTCGGCCAAACACGAGCCCCGAGCCAATTTGAGGGGCAAAGGCATATCAGACTAGTGTTGTGGCCAGGTAGAGGTAAGTAATGGTCTTAAATCTTGTCCTGAGGGTATGAAACCCCGAACTGTGTTATTTTCTCACTGAATTTGGAATGGCGGACATTTCAGATGACGAATATTTGGCGCGTACTGATTTTTGGATTGGACTAGGTCTTCTCCGCGGCGACTAATGAGTTGCATATTTATGCAAAACCTTATGATAAATTATGTTCTAAAGATTTGTGAAATATTTGTGCTATAAGCCGTGTTTGGGGCCTCGTGCCGATCTGGTTAGACCATTTGTGGGCGTTTTGTTGTTGTTTTCCTCACTACCTGTTGATGATTTTACCCATCATCATTGTGCATACGGTTTTATTTGAAACTCATCCTGATTTACACTACATGAGCATCAAAATTATGTTTTCAGGTCGAGTACCCCGTTCTACTACTTCGCCCGAGGGGCTTTTCGAGTGGTTCCACCGAGAGTGGCCGAGGGCCAAGAGTGATGGTGGTGCTGAGTGATATTAGCGCTTGGGATGAAGGAGCCTCTCCGGAGTCTGTACATATCCCCAGTGAGTGCACCGAGTGCAAGTGATTGAGTGATTGGGAGGCATGAGTGGCTGTGAGGTGCTGAGTGATTGTGAGGTGCTGCGGGATTGTGAGGCATGCATGAGGGGCTGATTAAGAAACATGTTTTGCCGTAGGGTCTACTTATGATTTTACTACATTCATTTTTGCACCCCAAATCCTTGTTTTAATGTTGTTAAAAATGTGCATTGTTTTAGGGACTTTTGTGAAGTTGATTTCTAAGGCATGACGATTTCGAATATTTATGTATATTATTGGAAAGTAAGGCTGTGCATACTGTGACTTGATGACATTGATTTTTATGTGATTCCTTCCTACTTAGACTTGATATATTTCCATTACTACTGAGTTGACGTACTCACATTACTCCCTACACCTCTATGTGCAGATTCAGGAGCAGACATTAGCTTTATATATATCGTAGCGGAGCCAGATCGTGGGGATATAGAGGTAGCTGTTCAGCATTCACACCATCTCTGCTTTCCCTTCCTGTTGTATTTAGCTTTGGTTTGGAGTTTTGTATAATAATACTTTATTTTGGCTTACTTCACTAGATGCTCATGACATGTTGGCTCCGGGTTTTGGGGATGGCAGTACTGTATATAAAAAAATTTGTCCTATTATATTAAGTAAATTTCTATATATTGTTATGAAATGCCTGAAACTTAAATGAGATTTTCGAAAGAAAATGTGAACACGCGGTAGTCGGGTAGCCTAGTTCCAAGGTAGGAGCCATCACGACCAGTTAGGATTTGGGGTCGTGACAGCTTGGTATCAGAGCGCTAGGTTACATAGGACTCACCAGTCATGAGCTGGTTTAGTAGAGTCTTGTGAATTGGTACGGAGCCGTCTGTACTTATTTTCGAGAGGCTGCGAAACCCTTAGGAAAATCTCACATTTTTAAAATTCTTGTCGTGCGAATCCATTTTATTCAGCCAAGAACGTAAATCTTGAATTCCTCCCATGTATTTGAGCGCGCCTGAGAGCGCCTGGTATCAAATGTGCATCCACGGCTTGTGGCTTCCATGGGTGAGATGTGATTTTGGCATGTTGGTAATGGGCCAGTCTGGAGGACCTGAGGCCGAATTTATTCTGTGGCTTGGTTGCTGAGATTTTAATTGGGGACTTGTATGTCCTGTTCGTGTTCTTATTGACGAGAATTGGTGACTAGATGCCTATGTGGTTGGTGTGAATTGATGGTTTGATGTGTTCAGAATGTGAAATGTGTCGAAAGGGTTGGCTGGAAATGTGGTAAGATTTATTGAGTGTTTGATTTCTATCTCGATTTGGTATATGGCTTGAGTTCTGAGTATGTTGGATGACTTCTCATGTTGTGTAGTTGTGGAGTGAAGCGGATTGTCCATTGGGTTATGAGTTCCTGGCAATGTCCTCTGAGTTGATCGTTGCCCCAGTAACGTTCATGTATTTGATTGACGGTGTATTCCAGCCGTGTTAGCACTACTTGTTATTGTATTCATTGATGGCGTCCTGGTATATTCGCGTAGCAGGAGTAGCATATTCAGTATCTGAGGATGGCATTATAAGGATTCAGGGAGGAAACACTCTATGCCAATTCTCTGAGTATGAAGTTTGGCTCAGTTCAGTAGCCTTCTTGGGACACGTGGTGTCCAGTCAGGGTATCCATGTGGTCACTCATGTGTGGGTAGAGCTTCCAGAAGCTCGAGATTTGTGTGACCGCCGCTCCAGTGTTAGCTGTGCCATCGGCTTCAGGTTTGTACCGCGTGTTGTGATGCCTCGAGCGTATGCGTTGTTATGTTCAGATACAGGAAGGTGTAGTGATTGCGTGTTAGTTTTGGTCTTCAGAAGTGTATGGAGAGATAGCAGTTAAGGCTAAGAGGGCAGGGGTACCTCCTGCGGGTTGTCCTAGGGCGTGTGGTCCCTATGTAGTTCTGTAATAAGTTTTCTTCTACCAGTAAAAGATATGTTGTAATTGGATGCGAGATTTGGCAATTGACTTGAGTGTTAGATGGTTTGGGTAATATAAGCTTATGAAGGATTTAGTTGAATCCCACCACAACATGGTGGTCGTGATAATGTGTGGGCATAGTCTTGGTTGCCTTGATCCTTGGCTTTGAGCCAAGTGGGGGAGTTCATTATTGATAAGTTGATTACACAATTATGTGTGGTATCGGTTTAAGTTCAAGGATTGGTAAATCGGTTATGACCTGCAGGTATGGGGTCTGGGAATGTCATGAGTAAGGGAAATTTCTTTGATATATGTTGTAATGTACTTTGTTGGGAAATTGGGTTCTATTGAATGATTTAGTTGAAATTGTAAAAGGTGTGATGTGCGCAGTGTATGAATTTTCTTGTGATTTCAAGTGAGTGGATCACTTTCCTAATATGTTAGTGTGCAAACGGGTCAGGTCGAGTCTGTCTAATTCGTCAGTGTGGTTGAGATTTACGTTAGAGGATGTCAAGGCTTGTGGTATTCTACATATCGGTATCAGGAAGGTAAAGGTAATGGCTTTAGATTCGTAGAAGTCTCTTCAGGGTAAGTTTTTCAAATGTGGTGCAATTGGGGATAATTGAGGGAGTATTTAGTCGCTTATGAGCCTTAGACGGTATGGTTTTGTGCTTGGGTTGCGTGTGATGAGTATGAGTTGCAAATTTGTGGTATCATGGCAGGGAGAAGTATCAATTTGAAGGTAAGTTAGAATGAACTTGGGTAAAAGGGGCAACTTGGTAGTAGGACGGATCGACATGGTAAGGGATACGATTAGTTTTTTGGGTGTTCTTAAGGTGACGAGTTTTTCAGATGTTCCTTAGCAATGCTCTTGGATTTTTGGTGGCCTGCGTAGTTGGTTGAGTTAGAAGAATTCAGTCCTGATGGGTTGGTGTTGCGCAAATGGGATTTCGGATAATTCCGAATGGTTTCTACCGTAGTTAAGGGTGCATATTTCATGTGGCATGTGTGGTATGTTGGGTGGAGTTTAGATTTTCATATGTGAAGTCGCGGTTTGGTTCTTTAAGGAAGGTCATAAATTCTTAGGCAGTATGGGCAGTTTCAGATGACTAGGTAGATGATATCACTAATAGGTGCGACTTGACGATGGTATATATTTCAGAAAGAGCAATGTGTTTGAATTAAGGGTACTTCATTGGTATCGCGGTGCCCTATTGTTGGATCGACTGTTGATATTCAAGGTTGTTTGGTGAACAGAAGAATTTTAGGGGTAATCCCCGTGGAATGAGTGAGTATTAGGATGTGTTATGTATTCAAGCGGCAGAGTTGTGATCAGATATAGTAATCCGTACATTTCATGGATTGCGAGACTGAGAGTTCTCATAAACAGGATATTTTGTGGAAGTAAACTGTGAAGAGGCGAGCTGAGCTAGCCGGATGTTAGTATGTACCGTGATTCTATCATTATGAAATTTTCGGTAAAGTTATCTACCTATTGTGGGTGATCAGAGTTAATTTAGGGTAACTGGTAGGCTAATATGGGTGCGTGTTCTACACCGGGTCGGAATTGTTGCCTTTGAGTTTCTATTGTTGAGAAATGTACCATTCTATTGTGATTGAGGTTATTCATGTTCTAGAGTGATCTATGAGTTACCCTTCGGTGTTTCGAGGAGTGGTGATTATTGGTTACATGCACATATGGTGCAGTTGTAATTGGGCCTTATAGCTAGATTTAAGTAAAGTAAGTAATTGGGTGTTGCGGGATTGAGGCGTGTTGGTTATATACCTTCTGTTTCGGGTGGCATGGTATCGTACGTTTTTCCCCTATGGTTATGGAAATGCACCTTGAGTACTTGGAATTTCGAATGGTTTTTTGATTCTTGGGCAAGGTGTCTTGAAATATTCCAAGTGGACTAGCGGTTGGATGAGATCGCACAGTGTAGCGAAGTTATGTACGGGTATGAACTTTGGTATCAGATTCATGTGTTTTCTGATTTTTACAGTGTGTGCCAGGCTGTTAGTATGACATGGTGATGGTAACTGATAATGGCAGGATAGTCCTCTCTTGTGGATCTTTTATATAATTTGATTTCATTTCATTGGGGAGTTACTGATAAGTGCACGAATTGCACAGGTTTTGGATTCGAATTGTATCAAGGTGTCATGTCTTCATGGTGGTTGTGATGGATAAGAGGAGGTCATTGGACCTAAAATGAATATTTTCGGAATTTTCCACAGCACAATTGGAAGGCTTATATCGGGAGTTGGCTTAGAAATTTGCTGTAATTCCTGATAGGGAAGGGGGAGTTTCATGTCTGGTTGATCGGACGAATGGTTGTTAGTTCTACGTGCTTCTTTCATCATCGGAAGTATATGGAAGTGTTAGAGTGAGGCATTTCTTGATAAGAGGTGGTGTACCAGTATTGGGTTGTTCTGAGCAGTTATTGTGGTTAAAGAGTTATTGCTATGAGTGTTGGAGTCACGCGGTGTATTATGTGATTTCATCTGGGGTACGTATATGGCTTGATTCAGCATGTTCAGTTTATAGTTATGGAAATTTTTATCTTATATATCATTTCAGAAGTGTGAATTTGGTTCTAAGGTTTATAGGCGAGGATCTGGATTTCGAAATTCCAGCGGTATTGTGCTATTGGACCTATATGGGATAGGGTGACGTGGGATCACCCTCGGGTATATGCATGGTAAGATGCGTAGTAGTTTGATAGTGTTGGAGAACAAATCTTGGCACGTTCGAGGACGAAAGTATGTTTAAGTGGGGGAGGATGTAACGACCCGGCCGGTCGTTCCGTGAGATTTACCCCGTTTCCCCCGTTTCTGCTTCATTTATAAGTGTTGGATCGGTTGGTTCGGGTTCAGAGTGGTCATGGTGAGCATTGAGGCAATTAGTCTCTCAAGGTAGCGTAATAGTTGAGAAAGTCAACTGAGAGTTGACTTATTGGTTAACTACCTCGGAATGCGGATTTTATGACTCGAACAACTTCATATAGTGATTTGGGACTTAGGAGCGTGTTCAGAATATTTTTGTGATATCCGGTGTTGAATTAGGCTTGAATTGGCGAAAGTTAGTTTTTGGCGATTTTCGGTCAGCAGTGGAAAATAGGCTATCGAGGTCGGAATGGAATTCCGGAAGTTGGAACAGTTTCGTAATGTCATTATGGATATGTCTGCAAAATTTCAGGTCAATTGGAGGTGTTTTGGTTGGTTTCGACGTAGTTGGCGAAATTTGGAAGTTTCAAAGTTCTTAGGCTTGAATTTGATGTTCTCGTGTTGTTTTTGGTGTTTCGAAGGCTCGACTAAGTTTGAATGATGTTATGGGATATGTTGGTATGTTTGGTTGAGGTCCCGAGGGCCTCGGGTGTGTTTCGGATGGTTAGCGGACCAACTTTTGGCTTGAATTCTTGGCAGATCGTTGCTGGTGTAAGGTTCTGGTTTCTTGTACGCGATCACATGAGTATGATTGTTTGGTCAGTACGATCGCATGGCCTTGTTTTCGATTGCGTAGAGTTAAAGGGGCGCGTGGATGAGTTGAGCTTTGTTCTTCGCGATCGCGTTGAATGGTTTGCGATCACGTGGGTTTAAGTTTTGATGAATCGCGATCGCGTATGGTTATCTGCGATCGCATAAGGTAAATTGATGGGGCAGAAAGTTTTTTTTTTCGCGATCGCGTGCCAAAGTTTGCGATCGCATTGAAGGAATTATTTTAGCTAGGTATAATGTTTAAAAGGCCATAAGTGCGAATTTAGTTGTTATTTTCTTCATTGTTGCATGCGGACTTGAGAGATTTTGAAAGAGAATTGAAGGGGAATCAAGGGAAATCATTTGGAGGTAAGAATTTCAACTTCATAACACGTCTCAATGTCAATTATTAAACCACAAAAAATTCTAGAAATTTAGCCAAGTTGGAGAAGAACGGTCTATGAGAAATTTATTTTCCTTTTTGAACATTTGAGTGGTAAATTGTGGTCCGGTTTCAGTGTTCTTGGTATGTATGGAATCGTGGAAGGACGAGGGTTCTAATGATGTAAAAATTACCGAATTCCGAGATGTGGGCCGGGGGCTCGAGTTTCGCCGAATTTCCAAATTTTTGATTAAATTGATAATTTTCGATCGGGTTGTGTTCCTTGAGTATATATTGATAATGTTAATTGTTTTTGGCTAGATTTGGAGCAATCGGGAGCCAATTTGAGGGGCAAAGGCATAGCGTACTAGTGTTGTGGCCCGGTGGAGGTAACTAATGGTCTTAAATCTTGTCCTGAGGGTATGGAACCCCAGACTGCATTATTTTCTCACTGAATTTGGAATGGCGCACATGCCGGATGACAAATATGTGGCGCGTACTGATTTTTGGATTGGACTTGGTCCTCTCCGCAGCGACTAATGAGTTGCATATTTACTCAAAATCTTATGATAACTTATGTTCTAAATATTTGTGAAATATTGGGCTATAAGCCGTGTTTGGGGCCTCCTGCCGATCTGTTTAGACCCTTTGAGGGCGTTTTACTGCTGTTTTCCTCACTACCTGTTGATGATTTTACTCAGCATCATTGTGCATACTATTTTATTTGAAACTCAGCCTGATTTACACTACATGACCATCAAAATTATGTTTTTGGGTCGAGTACCCCGTTCTACTACTTCGCCCGAGGGGCTTTTCGAGTGGTTCCACCGAGTGTGGCCGAGGGCCAAGAGTGATGGTGAGGTGCTGAGTGATATTAGCGCTTGGGCTGAAGGAGCGCCTCCGGAGTCTGTACATACACCCATTGAGCGCACCGAGTGCGAGTGATTGAGTGATTGGGAGGCATGAGTGGTTGGGAGGTGCTGAGTGGTTGTGAGGTGCTGAGGGATTGTGAGGCATGTCCGTGGGGCTGATTATGAAACATGTTTTGCCCGAGGGGCTACTTATGATTTTACTACATTCATTTGCATACCAAATCCTTGTTTTAATGTTTTTAAAAATGTGCATTGTTTTAAGGACTTTTGTGAAGTTGATTTCTAAGGCATGACGATTTTGTATATCTATGTATACTATTGGAAAGTAAGGCTATGTATATGGTGACTTGATGACATTGATTTTTATGTGATTCCTTGCTAGTTAGACTTGATTTATTTCCAATACTACTGAGTTGGCGTACTCACATTACTCCCTGCACCTCTGTGTGCAGATTCAGGAGTAGATATCGAGCATTAGCTTTTATATATATCGTAGCGGAGCCGGATCGTGGGGATATAGAGGTAGCTGTTCAGCGTTTGCAGCATTTCTGTTTTCCTTTCCTCTTGTATCTAGCTTTGATTCGGAGTTTTGTATCACAATACTTTATTTTGGTTTATTTCACTAGATTCTCATGACATGTTGGCTCCGGGTTTTTGGGATGGCAGTACTGTATATAAAAATTTGGCCTATTATATTAAGTAAATTTCTGTATATTGTTATGAAATGCTTGAAACTCAAATGATATTTTCGAAAGAAAATGTGAACATGCGGTAGTCGGCTAGCCTAGTTCCACGATAGGCGCCATCACGACCGGTTAGGCGCCATCACGACCGGTTAGGCGCCATCACGACCGGTTAGGATTTGGGGTCCTGACATATACGTACCCCAGATGAAATCACATAATACACCACGCGACTCAAACACTCATAGCAATAACTCGCAACCACCATAACTGTTTAGAACAACCCCATACCGGTACACCACCTCTTATCAAGAAATGCCCCTCTCTAACAACCATTCGTCCGGTCAGCCAGACATGAAACTCTCCCTTCCCAAACAGGAATTATAGCAGATTTCTAAGCCGACTCCCGTCATTTGTCCTTCCAACTATGCTGTAGAAAAATTCCGAGAATATTCGTTCTAGGTCCAATGACCTCCTCTCATCCATCAAAACTACCCTGATAACATGACACTAACCATTTGACACATCGATACAATTAGAAGCCAAAACCTGTGCAACTTGGGCACTTAACAGCAACATCCTAATGCAATCAAATTATGTAAAAGATCCACACGAGAGGACTATCCTGCCATTAACAATTTCCATCACCATATCATACTAATAGCCTAGCACACACCGTAAAAATCAAAAACACATGAATCCAATACCAAAGGTCATACCCCTACATAACTCCGCTACAATGCCCGATCTCATCCAACCGTTTATCTACTTGGAATATTTCGAGACACCTTGCCCAAAAATCAATAACCATTCAAAATTTGACATTAAGTACTCAAAGTGCATTGCCATAACCACGGGGAAAACTGTACGATACCATGCCACCCGAAACATAAAGTATATAACCACACGTCTCAATCCCGTAACACCCAAATTACTTACCTTAATCAAATCTAGCTAATAAGCCCAATTAGAACCGCACCATATGTGCATATAACCAATAATCACCACTCCTCGCAACACCGAAGGCTAACTCATAGACCATTCTAGAACATGAACAAGCTCAATCACAATCGAATGGTACATTTCTTAACAATAGAAAGTCAAAGCTAACAATTTGGACCCGGTGCAGAACACGCACCCATATTAGCCTACCAGTGACCCTAAATTAACTCTGATCACCCACAACAGGTAGAGTACTTACCGAAAAGTTCATAATGGCAGAGTCATGGTACATACTAACATCCGACTAGCTCAGCTCGCATCTTCACAGTTCACTTCCACAACATATCCTGTTTATGAGAACTCTGAGTCTCGAAGTCCACGGAATGTACGGATTACCATATCCGATCACAACTCCACCGCTCGAATACATAACACATCCCAATTACTCACTCATTCAACGAGGAATGCCCCTATAATTCTTCCGTTTACCAAGCAACCTTGAATATCAACAGTCGATCCAACAATAGGGCGTCGCGATAACAATGAAGTACCCTTAACTCAAACACATTGCTCTTTCCAAAATATATATACCTTTATCACGTCATACCAATTAGTGATATCATCTACCTAGTTGTCTGAAACTGCCCATGCTGCTTAAGAATTATGACCTTCCTTCCAGAACTGAACCGTGACCTCGTATAAGCAAATATCAACTCTACCCCACATACTGCACACGCCATGCCAACCTAGGAACAATACGGGAACTCTATGGCCTCTTCCGAGCCACAAAAAATTACGTACCCAACTAGCCAAGAACTTCCATTTGATCCCATTTAGAAACAAACTCACTACACGCCATAAGAAAATATGCACCCTTAACCATAGTAGAAACCATCAGGAACTATCCGAAATCCCATTTGCAAAACACCAAACCATCAGGACTGAACTCTCCTAACTCAACAAAACTACGCAGGCCACCAAAAATCCAAGAGCAGCGCTAAGATACACCCGAAAAACTCGTCACCTTATGAACACACAAAGAACTAATCGCATCCCTCACCATGCCGATCCGACCTACTACCAAGTTGCCCCATTTACCCAAGTATCTTCTGACTTACCTTCAAATTGATACTTCTCCCTGCCGTAATACCACAAATTTGCAACCCCGACTCACTACACGCGACCTAAGTATAAAACCATACTGTCTAAGGCTCATAAGCAGCCAAATACTCTCTCAAATATCCCCAAAAGCACCACATTAGAAAAACTTACCCGGAAGAGACTTTCTGTGAATCTAAAGCCATTACTTTCACCTTCCTTATACCGATATGTAGAAACCGTGATGGTGTAGGATACCACAAGTCTTGACATCCTCTAACATAAATCTCAATCACACTAACCAATTAGACAGAATCGACCTGACCCGTTTGCACACCAACATGCTAGGAAAGTAATCAGCTCACTTGAAGCCACAAGCAAATTCATACACTGCACACACTACACTTTTTTCAATTTCCACTAACTCATTCAATAGAACCCAATTATGCCCCATACCTGCAGGTCATACTGATTCACCACTAACTATATTGAATAAATTTCCCTAACTCGTGACATTCCCATACCCCATACCTGCAGGTCATACTGATTCACCACTATGCCTCGCACTGAAACCAACACCACACATAATCATGTAATCAACTTATCAATAACGAGCTCCCCCACTTGGCTCAATTCCAAGGATCAAGACAAATAAGACTATGCTCACACGTTATCATTGCCACCATGCTGTGGTGGGATTCAACTAAATCCTCCATAAGCTTATATGACCAAAACCATCTAACACTCAAATCAATTGCCAATCTCGCATCCACCATTGCGATGGTCATGCCAGCTCCCACAATCAATCTAAAAGGGACCACACACCCTGGGACAACCCGCAGGAGATACCCTTGCCCTCTTAGCCACAACTGCTATCTCTCCATACACCTTTGAAGACCAGAACTATCACGCAATCACTACACCTTCCTCCATCTGAACACAACCAACGCCTACCCTCGAGGCACCACAATATGCGGTAAAACCTGAAGCCGATGGCAGAACTAACACTGGAACGGCGATCACAGAAATCTCGAGCTTCTGGAAGCTCTATCCACACATGTCTGACTACTTGGATACCCGTATCGGACACCACGCACCCCAAGAATGCTACTGAACCGAGCCAAAATTCACACTCGGAGAATTGGCATAGAGCCTTTCCTCCCCGAAACCTTATAATTCCATCCTCAGATACTAAGTATGGTACTCCTGGCTACGTGAATACGCCAAGACGCAATCAATGAATACAATAACAAGGAGTGCTAATACCGCCGGAATACACCGTTAATCAAATACATGAACATTACTGGGCAAATGATTAAGTCAAAGGTCATCACCAGGAACTCATAACCCAACGGAGAAATCCACTTCACTCCAGTACTACACAACATGAGAGGTCTTCCAACATATTCACAACTCAAGGCCATACACAAAATCGTGACAGAAATGAAACACTTAATAAATCTTACCACATTTCCAACCAACCTTTTCGACACATTTCACAGTCTGAACACATCTAACCATCAATTCACACCCACCACATAGGCCTCTGGACACCAATTCTCATCAATAAGATCACAAAAGGACATACAAGTCCCAATTTACATGTGCCCACACAACAAAAATCTCAGCAATCCGGCCACCGAATGAATCCGGCCTCAAGTCTTCCATACTGGCCCATTACAAACATGCCAAAATCACATCTTATCCTTGTAAGTCACAAGCCGTTGATACACAGCTGATACCAGGAGCTCTCTGGCATGCTCGAATACATGGAAGGAATTCAAGAGTTATGCTCTTGGCTAAATACTATGGATTCGCACGACAAGAATTTTAAAAATGTGAAATTTTCCTAAGGGTTCCGCAGCCTCTCGAAGATAAGTACAGAAGTCTCTATACCGATCTGCAAGACTCTACTAAACCTGCTCATGACCGTTGAGTCCTATGTAACCTAGGGCTCTAATACCAAACTGTCACGACCCCAAATCCCAACCGGCCGTGATGCCGCCTATCGTGGAACTAAGCTAGCTGACTACCGCAGGTTCGCAATTTCTTTGGAAATCCCATTCAAGTTTCGAGCATTTCATAAAAATATACAGAAAATTACTTGATATAATAGGCCAATATTATACAATACTACCAACACCAAAACCCGGAGCCAAGGTGTCATGAGCATCTAGAGAAATAAGCCAAAATAAACTATTATAATACAAAAACTCCGAATCAAAGCTAAATACAACATGAAGGGAAAACAGACATGCTGTGAACGCTGAACAACTACCTCTATATCCCGCGATCCGGCTCCGCTGCGGAATAAAGGCTAATGCTCGATATCTGCTCCTAAATCTGCACACAGAGGTGCAAGGAGTAACGTGCGTACGCCAACTCAGTAGTAATGAAAATAATTCAAGTCTAAGTAGCAAGGAAACACATAAAATCAATGCCATCAAGTCACAATATATACAACCTTACTTTCCAATATTATAACATAGATATACGAAATCATCATGCCTTAAAATCAACTTGAAAAAGAGTCTTTTAAAGAATGCACATTTTTAACAACTTCAAAACCAAGGATTTGGTATGCAAATGAATGTACTAAAATCATAAGTAGCCCCCCGGGCAAAAAAATGTTTCGTAATCAGCCCCTCGGGCATGCCTCACAATCCCTCAGCACCTCACAATCACTCAGTACCTCACAGTCACTCATGCCTACCAATCACTCTTCACTCAACACTTGGTGCGCTCACTGGGGTTGTGTACAGACTCCGGACGAGCTCCTTCAGCCCAACCGCTAATATCACTCAGCACCTCACCATCACTCTTGGCCCTTGGGCACACTCGGTGAAGCCACTCAAAAGGCCCCTCGGGCGAATTAGTAAAACATGGTACTCGACCCAAGACATCAGTTTAAATCTCAAAGTGGTGTAAATCATGCTGAGTTTCGAAAAATAGTATGCACAATGATACTGAGTGAAATCATCAACAAATAGTGAGGAAAAATAGTAGTAAAAAGCCCCCAAGGGGCTAAACAGATCGGCACGAGGCCCCAAACACAAGTATAGCCCAAATATTTCAACAATCTTTAGAATACGATTTAACATAAGGTTTTGACTAAATATGCATCTCATTAGTTGCCACGAAGAGGACCTACTCCAATCAAAAAATTAGTACGCGCCAATACTCGTCATCCAACATGTGCGCCTTTCTAAAATCAGTGAGAAAATATGTAGTGCGGGATTCCATACCCTCAGGACAAGATTTATAACCATTACTTACCTTTACCGGGCCACAAAACTAGTCCGCTATGCTTTTGCCCCTCAAATTGGCTCCGAATCTAGCCAAAACAAGTTAACATCATCAATATATATGAAAGGAACTCAACCCAATCGAAATTTATCAAATTATACAAGAATCTCGAAATTTGGCCGCACCCGAGCCCCGGGCCAACGTCTTGGAATTCGATAATTTTTACCTCCTTAGAATCCTCGTCCTCCCATGATTCTATGCATACTAATAACACTAAAATTTGACAACAATTGCCCACTCAAATCCTCAAAAGAAAAAATAAATTTTTCATACACCCTTCTTCCTCAACTTTGGGTTTAATTCCTTAAATTGCATGGTGAAAATCAAGACAAATTCATGAAACTGAACCAAAGATGGTTGAAGAATACATACCACAAGAACCCTACCGAAAAGCTCATCCAAAATGTCCTTCTCCCGAGCTCTCAAATGGAAAAACAAGTTATGGCCAAGAACCCCCGAAATAAAACTTAAATCTGACTGCCCAGGCCTTTTCTTCACTGCGATCGCGAAGAAAAAATCTGCGGCCCCATCAAATTACCCTACGCGATCGCAGACATCCACACGCGATTGCGATTAATCAAGACATAAACCCACGCGATCGCGATTAATCAAGACATAAACCCACGCGATGGCGAAGAAAAAACGGCTCAGCCCACTCACGCGCCCCTTTAACTCTACCCGAACGCAAACAACACCACGCGATCACAGTGACCAACCACCTCATACACACGCGATCGCGATCACGACCTCCACCACGCGATCGCGTATAACAAAAATCTTGCCTCACTATTTTACCCTACTCGTTCACAAACATCCTTATGCGATCGCGTAGAAGGAAACCAGAACCTCACAGCAGCAAAAATCTGCCTAAATTTCAAGCCAAAAGTTGGTCCGTTAACCACTCGAGGCCCTCGGGACCTCAACCAAACATACCAACATATCCCATAACATCATTCAAACTTAGTCGAGCCTTTGGACACCAAAAACGATGCAAAAACACCAAAAATCGCATCAAATTCAAGCCTAGGAACTTTGAAACTTCCAATTTTTTCCAACTACGCCGAAACTAGCCAAAACACCTCCGATTGACCTGAAATTTTGCAGACATACCAAAATGACACTACGAACCTGTTTAGACTTCCGAAATTCCATTCCAACCCCGATAGCATTTTTTCCACTACCAACTGGAAATCGCCAAAAACTAACTTTCACCAATTCAAGCCTAATTCTACACCGGACATCAAAAAAATATTCTGAACACACTCCTAAGTCCCAAATCACCTAACAAAGCTATCAGAGCCAAAATACGCATTCTGAGGTCGTTCACCAATAGGTCAACTCTCAGTTGACTTTCTCAACTATTAGGCTACCTTGACAGACTAATTGCCTCAATGCTCACCATGACCACTATGAACCCGAACCATCCAAACCAACACACATAAATGAAGCGGAACCACATAAAATGAAGCAGAAACGGGGGAAACGGGGCTAAATTCTCAGAACGACCGACCGGGTCGTTACATACACATAATATCGTTTAACTGCATCTGAGTTGATTGGCTTTGGCCAGACTTCTTCATCCATTTCTGCAAGTATAATAGCGCCTCATTTCAGTACTCTGTGAACCATGTAAGGACCCTGCCAGTTGGGAGAGAATTTCACTTTGGCTTCATCTTGATGCAGAAAGGTCTTCTTCAACACCAGCTGCCCTGGTGTGAATTGTCTAGGCTTGACTCTTTTGTTGGAGGTTGTAGACATTCTGTTCTAGTAGAGTTGCCCATGACATACTGCGTTCATTGTTTTTTCATCTATGTAACCCCGTTTCTGCTTCATTATATGGGGTTCGTCTTTATTATTTTGTGTTAGATTTGTTGGCTCGCGTTCAGAGGGTTTTTTGAAAAGAAATGAGACACTTAGTCTCTTAACTTGGTTCAATACTTGGAAAAGTAACTTGGAAGTTGACTTATTGGTAAATGACCTCGGAATGTAGATTTTATTGTTTGAATAGATTTTTAGGTTATTTGGGACATAGGAGTGTGTTCGGAATGTGGTTTTGATGCCCGGAGTAGAATTAGGCTTGAATTGGCAAAATTGAGTTTTTGGCAATTTCCGGTAGGTAGTGGAAAATTTGCTATCGGGGTCAAAATGGAATTTTGGAAGTTGGAGCAGGTTTTCAGTGTCATTTTGGATGTGTGTACACATTTTTAGGTCATTCGGACGTGTTTTGGATGGTTTCGGCATCTTTGGCGAAATTTAGAAGTTTCAAAGTTCATAGGCTTGAATCTGAGGTGAAATTGATGTTTTTGCCTGGTTTTTGGTGTTTTGAAGGCTCGACTAAGATTGAATAAGGTTATGGGATGTGTTTCCATGTTTGGTTAAGGTCCCGAGGGCCTGGAGTGAGTTTCGGGTAGTTAACGGATCGATTTTTGGATTTGGGAGATAGCATTTTTTCTGGTTTCTGTTATAGGCACTTTTTGTTCTTCACGATCGCGTAGAAGGGTCTATGATCGCGTATGCTAAGTTGGGCAGGGGTGAAATTTTCTCTATGCGATCGTAGAGGTTAGATCGTGATCGTGATCACGATCACATGTTGGCTATGATATTGTGATATGTGAACGCGCGGCAAAGGTCGCGTTCGCGTAAAGGAGAGTGAGCTGATGAGGAGTGGAAGGATTTGTGCTGTGCGGTCACACGGGAAGGGCCGCGATCGCCTGAGTTGGGAAGGCAAAGCTTCGTGATCGCGTGGGCTATTCCGTGATCGGGTAGGGTTAATGAGGGGCCTAAGCAGTGTGCTTTAAAAAGCCACATACGCGAGTTTGAGCCCACTTCTCACAATTGTTGTATCAAATTGGAGCTCTTGAGAGAGATTCAAAGAGGGATTCAAAGGGGACGGTTTGGAGGTAAATTTTTTTCATCATAACTCGATTCTATGTTTTAGTCTTAGTAATTAAACTTGAAATTAGTTGGATTTAAACCCAAAATTTAGGGAAGTTAGGGCATGAAAAATTGGGACTTTTATTGAGTAATTAAATGGGCTATTGTGGTTCGATTTTGATGTTCTTAGTAAGTATAGACTCGGGAAAGGATGCAGATTCTTGTGATGCGATTTTTATAGAATTCCGAGACATGGGCCTAGGTGCTGAGTTTGGCCAATTTATGGAATTTTGGTTAAGTTTGATAATTTTTGAGTGGGCTTTGTTCCTGTAGCATATATTGATGATATTAATATGGTTTTGGTTAGATTCGGAGCAATCATGAGCCGATTCGAGAGGCAAGAGTATCACAGATTAGTATTTGGGCCGGGTTGAGGTAAGTAATGACTGTTAATCTTATTTTGAGGCTATGAAACCCCAGACTTCATATTTTCTCACTATTTTCGGAGTGGCGCACATGCCGGATGATGAGTGTGTGGCCTGCACTGATTGTGGATTTGGACTTGGTCCTTCCTGTGGCAACTATTGAGTTGCGTAATTACTTTTAAATCGTATGTTAAATCATGTTTAAAGACTATTGTTATATTTGGGTTGTAAGCCATGTTTGGGGCCTTGTACCGACTTGTTTTCGACCCCTTGGGGGCTTTTACTGATATTTCCTCACTGTGTTGACTTATGATTTTCACTCAATCATATTCTGTTTAACTGATTTCAAAACTCAGCCTTAATTACACTATTTTGAGAAATAAAATGATGTTTTGCGTCGGGTACCCCGTTTTACTGATAGCCCGAGTGGCTTTTTGAGAGTTTTTGACTGAGTGAGGCCAAGGGCCTGATTGTGAGGGTATGATAATCCACGAGGTGGCTTGATATTAGAGCTTTGGCTGAAGGTGCCCCTTTGGAGTTTGTACACTCCCCCAGTGAGCCCAGGTACCTACTGAGTGCGAGTGCCGAGTGACGAGTGATTTGGAGGTATAAGTCACTCTGAGGCTGCCGGATGGGATGATTATGAGTGACTGTGAGGTTGCCCAAGGGGATGATTATGAGTGACTATGAGGTATGCTCGAGGGGCCGATTTTTGAGTGATGTTACGCCCGAGGGGCTAATTATGATTTTACCACTTTCACTCTGAACTTATGAAATATGTTTTTCCCGAGAGATTTTTTTATGATTTTTATTAGTTTTACACTAAACTTCTTGAATGTTATGTTGAAACTGTTGGCAAGTTTATTCCCATATGATTTTTACTGAAATCGGCTTTTAAGCGTGATGATTTAACGTATACAATGTAAAAGAAACACTGTGCTTATTTTGAAATAATGATTTGACTTTGTGTTTCTTAATGCTCAGACCTGATTTATTTTCATTGCTACTGAGTTGGCGTACTCACATTACTCCATGCACCTTGTGTGCAGATCCAGGTGCTAGTGCAGAGTGAGTTGTGCATTTGTTCCAGAGATTTCTAGGTGTTTTTGTGAGGTAGCTGCACGCGTTGGAAGTCCTGCTCTCTCCTGCTTACAATTATAGGGTTTATTTTTCTAGAGTTGTATTTTTTCTGTAGAGGCTCATGACCAGTGACTCCGGGATCTCAGGATTGTATTTAATATTCGGTGTAGCTTTATCTATTTTTAAAATGTTTTAACGAAACCTTTATGGGTTATTGGTTTAGTAATGATATATATGAAATTAAAATTTGAGTGTGGATTTGGCTTGCCTCGTCCCACGATAGGCGCCATCACCACTGGTTTAGAGTTGGGGCCGTGACAGTCTATGAGGGCTAGTTGCTTATAACGGCTCCTTATCCACTCTGCGTCGCTGAGCTCAGCTTCTTGTATGATTCTCAAGGAAGGAATCTGCACCACGACAGGAATAACAACTTCCATACCATAAACCAACAATTAGGGACTTGCCCCAGTTGATGTGCAGACTGTGGTGCGGTATCGCAATAAGGCAAATGACAAATTCTCGTGCCATTGTTTGTGATTTTCTACCATCTTTCTCAGTATTTTTTTGATATTCATGTTGGCGGCTTCTATAGCTCCATACATCTGAGGCCTATAAGTTGTGGAATTCTTGTGTTTGAAAGTCTCACACATGGCTTTCATCAGATCACTGTTGAGATTGGAAGCATTGTCGATGATGACTGATTCTGGAACTCCAAATCGATAAACAATCCGGTCGCGAACAAAGTGTGCCACGACTTTCTTAGTCACTGCTTTGTAAGATGCTTCTTCAACCCATTTGGTGAAGTAATCAATAGCTACCAGGATGAACTTGTGCCCATTTGCGGCGGTAGGCTCAATCGGTTCAATAACATCCATTCTATAGGCGGCGAATAGCCAAGGTGAGCTTGTTGCATTAAGCTCGTTTGGCGGCACTTTTATCATGCCTGCATGTACCCGACATTGGTAGAACATCCGACCATACTAGATGCAGTCAGTTTCCATGGTCATCCAGAAATAACCGGCCTTGAGTATCTTCTTGGCCAAAACAAAACCATTCATATGCGGGCCACAAGTACCAGCATGTATTTCTTCAAGTAGTTTAGAAGCTTCTTTTGCGTCGACACACCTTAGCAATCCCAAATAGAGAGTTCTTCTGTACAAGGTTCCTCCGCTGTGAAAGAAACTGTTGGATAACCTCCGAAGCGTACGTTTCTGGGTATGATTTGCATACTCCGCGTATTCTCCCTTTGCCAAGTATTCCTTGATTTCGTGGAACTATGGTCTTCCGTCAGCTTCTTCTTTAACATGGGCATAATATGTCGGCTGGATATAGATCTTTACTGGAATAAGATCAATGAAGTTCTTATCTGGATGTTGTATCATGGATGATAGAGCGGCCATTGCATCGGCAAACTCGTTCTAAATTCTTGGGACATGCCGAAATTCTGTCTTGGTGAACCTCTTTCTCAATTCCTGCACATGGTGTAGATACAACAATATCTTGGAATTCTTGGTGGCCCATTCTCCTTGTACCTGGTGTATAAGCAAATATGAGTCACCAATTACTAGCAGCTCCTGAATATTCATATCAATGGCCATGTTGAGCCATATGATGCAGGCTTCGTACTCTGCCATATTGTTGGTGCAGGGAAATTTGAGTTTAGTAGATACCAGGTAATGTTGGCCGGTTTTCGCTACTAAGATGGCTCCAATGCCGACTCCTTTAAAGTTTGCTGCTCCGTCAATGAACATCCTCCAACCGTCATGGGATTCAACAATGTTTTCTCCTATGAACAATACTTATTCATTAGGAAAATGCGTTTTCAAGGGTTTGTATTCTCCTCCCACAGGATTCTCAGCAAGATGATCTGCCAATGCTTGTCCCTTGACCGCTTTTTGAGTCACATAGACGATATCAAACTCACTTAGCAGGATTTTCAACTTGTCCAGTTTGCTGGTGGGCATGGGTTTCTGAATGATATACTTCAAGGGATCCATCCTTGATATGAGGTATGTTGCGTAGGCACAAAAGTAGTGCCTCAACTTCTGAGCGACCCAGTTTAGAGCGCAACAGGTACGCTCCAGTAGAGAATACCTTGCCTCGTATGGAGTGAAATTCTTACTTAGATAATAGATAGGTTGTTCCTTTCTCCCTGTCTCGTCATGCTGCCCCAGAACGCAGCCGAGAGATTCATCTAGTACTGCGAGGTATAGTAATAAAGGTCTACCTGGCTCTGGCGGAACAAAAACTGGTGGCGTCGAAAGGTGCTCCTTGATTCTGTCGAAGGTCTTTTGACAATCTTTGGTCCATTCGGTTGCAGCGTCTTTCTTTAACATTTTGAAGATTGATTCACATACGTCTATGGACTGGGCTATGAACTAGCTGATGTAATTTAGTCGTCCCCAGAAAATTCATTACATCCTTCTTGTTCTTTGGTGGTGGCAGCTCCTGGATGGGTTTGACTTTGGTGGATCCAGTTCTATTTCTCGGCGGCTGATGATGAACCCAAGAAATTTTCCGGCAGGAACACCGAATGCACACTTTGTAGGGTTTAATTTTCAAGTTGTATTTCTGCAATCCGTTGAAGAACTTCCTCAAATCTACTATATGATTTGTGGATTTCTTGGACTTGATGATGACGTCGTCCACATATACCCTGATCTCCTTATGGATCATGTCATGGAAGATAGTAGTCATAGACCTCATGTAAGTGGCCCCGACATTCTTTAGGCCGAATGGCATCATCTTGTAACAGTATACTCCCCACTATGTAATGAAAGTTGTTTTCTCAGCGTCTTCTTCGTCCATCCAGATCTGATGGTAACCGGTGAAACAATCGACAAAGGACTGGAGTTCATGCTTGGCGCAATTGTCGATCAGGATGTGTATGTTTGGTAGCGGGAAATCATCTTGGACTTGCTCTGTTTAGATCCCGGTAATCGACACAAACCCTGACTTTCGCATCCTTCTTTGGAACTGACACTATGGCTAACCATGTGGGGGTATTCAACCACTCTGAGAACCTTGGCATTGATTTTCTTGGTGACTTCCTCCTTGATTTTCAAGCTCATATCAGGCTTGAACTTCCAGAGCTTTTCCTTCACTAGTGGAAACATTGGATTGGTGGGCAACTTGTGGGCCACAATAGATGTACTTAACCCGGTCATATCATCGTATGACAATGCAAAGACGTCCTCATACTCTTTCACGAATTGTGTGTAATCTTCTTTTTCTAATGGTGATAAGTGAATGCTGATGCGGGTCTCCTTGAACGTTTCGGAATCTCTCAAGTTAATTATCTCACTCTCGTCAAGGTTGGACTTGGGATAGTTCTCAAAATCCTCTACTTGCCTAACTATTTCCTTGGGTATGACATCCTCTTCTTCTGAATCATTATCCTTTTGTTGCGTTATCTCACTACATGTCACAGTTTTTGGTTCATCAAGACAGGAAATAGTAATTTTGTATAGATAAAGATATGAGAGAAAATGGTAATAATAAATATTGATATATTAAAACAAAAAAGCTATTTTCAATAATTTAAACAACATTTTTGGAACGCTGGAGATTTTATTTAAAACAAATGCAAAAAGGGAAATCATTTTCCTAGAAAATAACAAAACAATCAATGTTGTTCAGCCTTGCTACCCCGGGTATTGTCGGGCCATGGTTGGTGTGACAGTCCAATTCTTGAGGAATGATCCTCTATCCACAGCTCTGATGGTAGGGCCTTTGGATCTTGTATGATAAGCTGACGATGCCAGTATGTGTGAACCAGCCTTTGGGGAATGTGAATAATCAAAAGAAAGAAGGAAAAACAAAAGGTCGCCAAGTTAGTAAGAGTTCTGTAAGGAATATTTCCAATACTTAAACACATATCGCGGAATGTAAATTCGCATCCTATATTGGGAGCCTCGTTGTGCCCGAGGTCTGCATATCGACAGGTTGTTTTGGAGAACTTAGATGCCAATAAATGCGTCATTTCATTAATATAAAGAACCGATGAATCGAAAAACGACACTAAGATAATAAAAGATAAGTCACTATTGGCACTTGGTCTTATTACACTTAGAAAAAGCAGGTAAATCTAATGTACTTGGTCCCAGAAGGACCTTCCCCAGGCTTAATCTTTTTGACATATATCATGCCGAACCTGGGGTCCTCGTGCCTCATTTTCTAAAAAACAAATAAGGTTAGACCCTTTCCCCCTCTAGATTCAACTACTTATACATCAATGATTAGCATATTGGCACTTATTTCTACAAATTAATGCACAGATTGTGGTTGCGTCCATAGGGATTATGAAAACCCCGGTGGACTTTTGGAAAAGTTCCTAAAGGTTATTATGTGGACAACATATTAACCCGGCTAGGTTTGACCATAATGCATGTACAATTATAATCAGAGTAAGGTTATTATGGGGGTCTATACTGGTACCCTCAAGCGGACCACTTGAGGGGAAAAGGCATGGAACCGTCGACTGCACCGCTGATCGACTAGTTTTACCGCAAATAAGCCTTTCAGAATTTTAAGGGTGATATATAGGAAGAGCGCAACCACTCATCAAGTGTTGCTATATGATTTGTATAGGCACGAGCATAAAATGATGTTGGGCATGATTATGAAGCAATAAGCAATAAACACATTGTCACGTATTTGCACATTATAAAAGCGATAAATAGAACCATTATAATTGAAAAGCAGTTACAAAGGAAAAAACAGAAACACGTCAGTTTCATTTTTTGAAAAAAAATGCTGGGGAGAGTAAACAATTAATTGCACCTAAAGGGGAAAGGGAAATGGTGCAGGTATTTAACAAAAAAGGCATACTTAGATGAATTCACAAAACAATTTGTAATGGTAAAAGCCTAGAATTCCCAGTAGAGTTGCCATGTTGTCGCGTCCTCCTTTTTCCTCTCCTTTCGGATTGGTCAGGGTTTCCGGCATTATTCGGACAACTCATTTCCTTTTGGGAAAGGGGGTATAATGAGTTGGAAGAGTCACCACCTAACGAATTAAGGTGCGTTAGGGAACCTACTACGGGTCATTCATAACACTAATTGCATAACCAGAGATTGGGTAAGGGCTTGAAATTACTTCAAGGGGAAGGAGTTAGGCGCCCCTCAAAGTCCACAAATGTGGGTCCCGGCCAAACATACTATGTGAATTATTCATGTAGTAAGTAGATACTCTATGCACACATATGTAAACAAAGAAATATCTTAACACATCAGTAGTCCAAGCACACATATGTAAAGGATAAGGGAGGTCCTAAGTTGTTTATCCTATAGGATCATATCTGTGCAATGGCCGATAATCACTCCTCAATGAGGGGCTACACGTTGCATTATCGCAGAGGTCATCATATCATTTTCTACCAATTATCCTTCCTTTAGCACTTTATTAAGCGAGTTTTGTTTCACGAGCTCTAAACGTGCTATTACCCATCCATTCCTTGTAGTCTTGGAGGAGTTTAGGACCTATAAGTCCGGGCAGTTCTAGACAACCCCCTAAAGTGCTAAAAGGGAAAATTCTAGGTGACATGCAAGTACAAGTAGGACTAGCAGATAATCGATAGAAAGATTAAAAAGCTCAAATTCACCTCCATACATAATGCAAATAAACAAAATGTTTCAAACACAGTCAAAGGCAGTTTTATTAGAAAAGGACCCTAAGACAGGATTCAAAATGACATCAATGCATAGGAATATGCAACACTGTTTCATACAAACTTTAACGACAGGGCCCTAACCAGTTTACCCACTGATTTTTAACCTGTTAGCCTTTAAGCAGTAAACACAATAAAAACAGTTTTCCAATTTTGAAAAGATTAATTACCTAAGGCTTGCCTAGGCGTGGGACTGCGCATAACAGTTTCAAGTTGTTTTAGACAGTTTGAGAATATTTAACCTTCAACAATGTTGTTGTAGGTGTTACAAATGAAGAGTGAAAGGTTTGATACCAGTTTTATTTAGAAAAACATGACAATTATATGTGAGATTGTTTTATATATTTTCACGGATCAGTAGTTAAACTAGGCGTATTCAAACAAATGCAAACAGAATCATAGAGCATGGTATCTAGTATGCACATAAGAATGGAAGAATTATTAAGACATAATTTCTAAAAGCACACAAGAGTAACAACATTCTTAAAACATGATTTCTAACTGCACACAAAAATGACAGTTTTATGTCAATGTTATTTATTGTACTAGGAGTAGGATCTCTAAGTGATAGGCTGATACAACGCAAAACATAGATTAATGACATGTGATGTGCTGATGCAGTAAATATGAGGTACTAAGAACAAAATATTTAATGCATGATTGGCATGATTTCGGTGAACATATTAGTCATAAAACATGGATTCTAATGCAGATATAAAAATGTAAAGCCTAAGGCAGGTTCTCTACCCAATAGTGTCAAAAGTATCATCAGCTACCCTCGCCATCCCCAATATATGTTTACAAATTAATTATTAGAAAACAATAACTGAATGAATTACATAAATAAATAAAAAGAGAAGAAGTTAAACTATAGGGAGCCTGATGCAGGCCAAGATTTATCCTGAGGATATCAAGCCTAAGGACCTCAAAGATCTCGGGAAGTGCTCACACCCAAACTTTCATAACAAGAACTGAGTAAGTGCAGTGTGGAAGGGCTAGCCCCAGTGTGCCAGAGTTCAGAGGGATCTCAAAAGGATCCCAAGGCAGTACACACATTGGAGGGGCAGAACCTTGATACTTAGGAGTAAAGTGAGAGTGCTTGACATAGTTTTGAAAAGGTTTTGATATGAAAACAGTATTGAAAAATGCTCAATTAAGTAAAGAGGTTTTATGAAAAATAGGAGTTGATTAGTAGTAAAATAGTTTGAACAAGAACAGTGTAAAAATTTGAAGAATAAAAAAAATAGCAGATTAACTCAGAACAAACAGATCACTTAACAACATGACTCACACAGGGGTATTGGGAGTTGGGGACGTATACAACACACACAGTGAGATTAAGGAATAACTAATAATCCTTTTTAGCAGTTTATGAGATTAAGGAATAACTAATAATACATACATAGTACAGTTATATGAATTTCAGAACAAACAGTTGAGGTCATAGTTATACTAACAGAGTTAAGCATAGAATCAGCACTACATGGGGTAACAAATTATTTTTGCAAAAACATATTCGTACCAGAAACTGAGTAAACGAACAGACAAACATTCAAACATACACAAATGGAGTGGAGTCAGGTTGAGACATACTACAAAGGTACTAGGTAGGTTCATAGACACACTGATCATAAGTTGAATTAGGACAGAACTAATATATGCTAAGTGAAACAGAGATTTATACATGCTAGCTGCATATTGAATAGCAAAATAGTAAACAACAACAGAACTGGGAACCAGTGAACTAAAGCAGTAACAAAACACATAGGGTCTGGAACTTGAATTGAATAAGAACATACCAGTTAAGTAGAGTAGTCAAGAAATTTAGAGCGGTGTAATGCAATAACTAACCTTGGCTTACAGACGGCTAGTTCAATGGAAGTAGCATGTAACAAGAAAGAGCATAAAGTTTTAAGTGTAAGAGAGTTTTTGAACTAGTGTCCGTGTTTTTAGTGAGAATAGAGAAGATTATATATAGTAGTTAAGAGCATAGTAGAATAAGGTAAAGGAAATCAGTACTCAACAATTAAGGGAATCACTGAATCAATCACATAAAGAATTGAGAATAGACTCTCTTTATTAAGGATAATTGACCAAATAGTAATAATAGTACTCTAATTAAGGATAAAAGTTCAAGACAGACCAAATAAAGGAATTCAGAATAAATAAATAAATCAGGGGTCTAATTTAAGGGAAGAATCATATAAAGGACTAAGTAAATATACAACAATCAAATAAGGCAAGAACGGCTAATTAGGGTCGTAATAATAGAAATAGACAAGACTTAGGCATCCAGATCCTTAACAGAGAAAATCGGTGAATAAGAAATTCAAAATAATACTGATTTAAGGGAAGAAAATATAGGTTTCAAAAAATAAAAAAATAGGCCAAACAAAATTTCATAAGCACATAGAAATCAATCGAGAAATTGAATCAGAAACCCTAATAGATACGTACTAGGGTAAAATCATAAGGCATTCAAATTAAACGAAGGAGAAGTCATATGAATCAAAGTATAGAACAAAGTTATGTATCAAATAACACAGATCGACTCAGAATCTAAATATAGTGTAAAAAATTAGGGGTTTTAACATAAACTAGTTATAATCGACTAAAACACATAAGAATCGGAGAATAAGCACTTAAATACAGAAAATGTTTTGAATAAAAGATTTTCAAGGAAACCCTAGTTAGGAAGAAATGAAAAGACACTTGAAAATCAAAAGTTTTTTCATAAAAATAGGCGAAAAACAGTTCAATCCATCTCAGATCTGTACAGATATGAGAAGTTCAAGAGATCAAAGTAGGTTTTCGTAAAAATAACACAGAGATGAAGATACCGGCTTAGAAACCCATAGGTTTAGGCAAAAATAGAAACATCTTACTCAATATCGAGCCATGGCGGCCTGAAACACGCAAGAACAGGCCCAATGTGTGAGTGGACCGACCCTTGTCCCTTGAGGGCCTTAGAGACAAGTAATACCGGCATAAGAGAGACATGAGAGGCCTGAGGATGGTGAGGAACCACCATGGTTGACGGAAAGCGATCAAGGCGAGGCAGATTAGGGTTAGGGCAGAGGGGGTTTGGGAGAGAAGGAGAGGGGTGACAGCAGAGAGGGTGAGAGGGAATGAGGGGTTTGGGGGTAGGTCATTAGGTTAATTAAGGAAAGAATAAACCTGGACCGTCGATCAAAAATGATCAACGGCCAGGATTTGGGCGGATTGGGTCTGGTAGGATTTAGGTTTTGGGCCTGGCATCTTTGGGCTAGGATTGAAATTAAAATTGCCTATTTGTTAAAAACCCAAGATAAATTAATTAAATATAACTTATTAAATAGTTACTAATTATAAAAATATACTTCATGCATAGAAATATTTCAAAAAAAATGATTATTTAGTATTTCAAAATTCAAAAGACTAATTTCTTGTAAAAAAAAGTACAAAATTATATGCATGGGCTATAATTGCAAAGTCATTGCAATTATAGCGAAAATGTGCCAATTTGGCTATTTATGGAATAATTTGGTCTTAGACCATAAATAATAAATTAAATCAAGAAAAATGCCTTTGAAATTATTTGTAATGCAATTTTATAATTATTTATTGGAAATAAAATACTGGAAAAATAAATAAAAAAGTAGAAAAATTATGGAAAAATACAGATTGCTACCAATGCATGATTTAGAAGGTATATATGCAATTAAAAATATTTTGGAAAAAATTGGGTATCAACACATGGTCGTCCCATCAACGGGTTGTAAGTAGCAGATATATCTAACACTTCGAACTCGACCTCAAACCAAGTCAGACCCATATGTAGACTGAGGTTGATTTCTCCAATGGCGGCTCTTTGAGATCTATCAAACGCCTTCACATTGATGCTTCCCATTCGTATCTCCTTCATGCCTTTATCCAGTCTCTTCGGAGTAGTTAGTGGGAATATGTTGAGACTTGAACCTCCATCTATCAAGACCCTGGTGATGAACTTATCCTCAAAATGCAAAGTGATGTGTAGCGCCTTGTTAAGACTTAACCCTTCTAGTGGTAGTTCATCTCATGAAAAGTGATCTTGTGGCTCTCAAATATCTTTCCAACCATTTTAGCCATCTCCCCACTAGTGATGGTGGCGAATACATAAGCTTCACTCAACAAATTCATCAAAGCATTCATGTGTGTGTCTAATTTTTGCAGTAGTGACAAGATGGATATCTAAGCGGGAGTTTTGTTCTAGTGTTCAACATCATAGTACTCTCTTGCTTGTAATTTAATCCAAAGACATCATTTCCAGTTTCGACCACATGCAGTTTAAATGTAGCTTCCTTGCTTGTTCCCCAGGTTCTCAGGTGTATAAACTCAGCCAGTTCTAGTCATACTTTGTGCTGCACCTGTTTCCTCTATTTTTACTTTTCTTTTTCTCCTTGCTTCCTCAACGTATTCCTATGGGATGGCACAAGACTTGTAAGATGGTGTGGGAGTTATCATCATAGTGAAGGGCGTAGATACCTCTAATTCAATAGCGCATGGGTTTGGACCATAACTGGCGTGAGGGTGACTGGAGATGTTTTACGAGTGTCCCCCTCTCAAATGAGTCTGATGGACCCCTATTGATCCTATTCTTTGTCAGTATATATCTCATTCACTCCCTCACCTCTGTGATCTGGGAGAGGATTTTTACGAACATTTGGTGCAGCTTCCTTTGCCTGTAAGACCTTAGTGTCGATGAGTGTCTAGATTTTATTTTTCAATGTGCGGCACTGATAAATAGTATGACCCTTCATGCATGGATGATAGGCACATGTCTTGTTGGGGTTGATCCACTTGGAGGAGTTCTCCATAACAACGACAGGAATGGCAGTGACATAACCAGCCGCCTTCAGTCTCTCGTACAGTTGGTCTATGGGTTCAGCAATTCGGGTGTATTGTCTAGGCGTTCTGCGGTCGAAATTTAGACATGGCTTCTGGTAGTTTTGCCGGGCGGATGTTGGTTAATGGTAATATGCGGGTTGTGTATTATAGGCATGGTAGGTAGTAGCAGGCTGTTGGTATCTAGGGCTGAAGGTTGGTATGTGGGTGGAGGTGTTTGGTATGTGAGAGGAGACATAGGACCCTAGGCTACCATCTTCAATCCTACTTCTTTTTCTTCAAAATGCCTTCCGATTGCAAAGCTTTATTCATGGCCTACAGTGCCTCGAAATTGGTCACCATCCCATTCATAATACCTTCTTCTATTTTTTCTCCTATCTTGATGATTTCGGAGAATTTTGTATTCTAAATAACCATTAAACGTTCATAAAATTGCGGGTCTTGAGCTTACACAAAGAAATTTTTTATTTTTTCTTCTTCAAGTGCTCGCCTTACTTTTGCAGCTTCTGATCTCCAACGAGTTGCATACTCACAAAAGGTTTCTATCAGCTTCTTCTTGAGGTTTTGAATGTAGAAAACGTCTGGCAAATTTTCCGTGTTGTACCTGATTTTTTCCATGAAGATTGATGCATACTTACCTAACTGATCGACTTGTTTGGGTTTTGACTGATATACTAAGACGAAGCATCCCATGTGAGGCTTCGCATGAACAATTTCATTCAGATTTGTTCATTTTTGCCTACTCCTACAAGCTTGTCACAACACAGTCTTATATGCACATTCAGATAACAAGTTCCATCGAACATTTTTAACATGGGAGGTTTGTAACCCACCAGTAGTTCCACATCCGGCTAAATGCATAGGTCCTAATAGCTTAGGCCTTCAACGCCTTTACAACCTTTAACGCTATAACTCTACCAGTGGGCTTCTTAAGTTCCTCTGCAATGTTTTTAATGAGCAAGTCCTTCTTAGTCGATACGGGTGTGTATAAGGTTTGCTGCGGAGTATGGGTGTTTACCTTGAAAGTGGTTTCAACAAATATATTTTATTTTTGGTTCTAAAAATACGTCATTTATTCCAACACTAGTTAATAATCAAGAAGCAATGAATGTGAGCAAGGAAAATGAGATAAGAAAACCAAAGTTGTCACAAGGCTGGGTCCTCGAGCTCACTGGAAATCGGGACTCAAGGTCGAATAATAGCAATAAATGAAAGACAATAAATGAAGAA
Source organism: Nicotiana knightiana (assembly GCA_005239525.1). Taxonomy (NCBI): domain Eukaryota; kingdom Viridiplantae; phylum Streptophyta; class Magnoliopsida; order Solanales; family Solanaceae; genus Nicotiana; species Nicotiana knightiana. The sequence continues at coordinate 70,995 of ML382542.1, read as the reverse complement.
CAATAAACAAGGAGCAATAAATGAAAGACAATAAATGTAGAACAATAAACAAGGAGCAATAAAGCTGAGAGACAGTGTTGAGCACGAAAAATCCTGAGAATGTTCTATCGCAGTCAATATGTTCCTCTCCGCAAATGATAGGGATCCCCTTTATATAGGAGGAGAGAATCCCAACATAGTACATCCCTAATTATAACAGAAATACTATTGGTACAGTTATATCACGACTCAGTACGGACTTGTACTATTTCTTGCATTCTTATCAGTTCCAACCACGTGTCCTTGGGAATTTTCCTGCCTTTCCATGATGATCATCGATTTTTGTGATGCCTCGAGGTCTACTGTGATGACTTTGACATACACTCTCGAGGTATGCACTCCGAGATCGAATCTTCAGATTTCCCTTTGAGCCTTTCAAGATCAGGCTTTGAATGTCATAGAGGTCCCGGTATCGGAGTCCCCGGTATCGACCGTATACATATAGTCCCCATTTTTCTTTGTATGAAATGATAAGAAACGATTTGAATTCCTTGATCCTTCGATTCCTTGTGTGATGACGTCAATAACGTGAGATCAATGGTTGATGTGACAGAAAGGACGTGCAAAAGTCATGCCTTCACGATTATCGAAGAGCAAATAAATAAAAAACAGCGATTGGCCGCCCTTATACCTTCTCTAACACGCATAACTTACCCCTATAAATCACCAGTCCTTTGTTCCTTAAAGTTTTACTTTTCAAAACATCTTCAGATCTTCAACAACTCTTTTGCTTGCTTCCTTCTTATGTTCATCTCTCAGCCAATTTCTTCCCTTTCTTCTGAGATTTCACAGCAAAAATGAAAAAAACCTCTGAAAACTGTTCCTTAAGATGAGAAAACCCCTTCATGATCACGCTCATTTAAGAGGAAATCAGTAGTTCCTCCTCGTATTGAGGAGTGCATCCGCGGACCTTGTGAAATCTCCTCTGATTTAAAAGTCGACAAACCTTCTTTGAAACCGGGGCGACGTGAACCCATATCTTGATATATTAGCCTGATAACTGAAGATGAGAAAGTGAAGGATGAATGCCGTTGGGTGGAGGCGGTACTAGTGGAGATTCCCTCTCATGAGGAATACATAACAACATATAAAGTCGGTTTCCTTAGTGTGTACACATATCCTTTTACCCTAGGTCCGGTAGAACCATTTTCGCCATCGATAGACCCTGTGATCCTTCATTTTTGCAGAAAATATCGGGTGACACTCGGCCAAACCTATCCATCATTATGGCGCATCGTTTACCTGAGTAGGTACTTTTCGAACATGGTCGAGGGGATGCCTTTTACCCTCGGGCTTCGAAGGTCCTCTTTGCCAGCATCGATGAGGATAAGGACATAGGGTGGATGAGTCGCTTTGTTCGAGTTAGGACCTCAGACCTGATCCTTGGTGAAAGGATGCTATTCCCCGAGGAATGGAATACGAGTCATAAGTGATATTTCGTCAATTAAATATTTTTTCTTTCTTTTGAACTAGATCCCTGCGATAATACAGTTGCCTAGTGGTATCCTGGTGCAGTCAGGGATCTCCTGGGCTGGGTCAGACTACTTGATTCGACCTGCCCGTATACCAAGCGCATGTGGCGTGACATGGACAAGACCCGATGGGAGGCTAAAAGCCATGGCGAGTTTTATTTCTGTCATATTTTGAACTCTTTTCAGAGGATACCTCTCGATAGCACTCTCACCCTTTGCGTTTATCCTTTTGCGCTTGTGTAGGCCTAGGAGAGGCCATTTTGATGAAGGAAACTCGCCTGAGGAAGCAGATATCCCAAAACCGGTTAAGGAGTAGAAGAGAAAGAAGAAATCACCGACTCAGTCCCTGAAGCCTAAGAAGGCTAAAGTTCAAAAGCCTAAGGCCGATTCAGTGACCTTAACTTCGGAAGTGGCAAAGAATTTTCATGCTGAGGTTAAAGAGAAATATGATTGCCCACTAGTACATAGGGGAAGAGGAAGCGTGATCGCTTTGAAGCCTGCTGAGCCGACGGTCGTAGAGCTGACGACTTCTGAACCAAATGTCGTCGATGCTACCCCACCTCGAGCTGAAGAAATTCTCGAGGGTAGGTCAAATGAAGTCCCTGAGCCGGCCATCGGAAAAATCATGAACCGAGCCGAGGCGCACCGAGCAGATGAACTCGGGGAGACCAGTTCTGAAGCACCCCGGGCCCGTCATTCTCTATAGGGCTGGTACAAAATGCCTAAAATATGGAAACTGCCGATGTGGGGGCTTCCTACAGAGAGAATGACGTGTTCAAGGGATATTTTATAAGGTGGAGGAAGGCTTTAAACATAACGACTCATTTATTTTTGAAAAATCCAAGAAGCTCTGTATACTAATAGTCGTTTGACTCCACAACAGTGTTTTGAGTTTTGGTCCTTGTTTTTCTGATTTCTTTCCTTTGTGTTTTTAGGCCATAATGCTTTACAATCAGGCCTTTTCTAAGTCACAAGATGAGTTGTCCCATTACGAAGAAGAGTGTAGGAAGTTCTCATCGGAGGCGGGTAACTTCCGAGATCTTTCTGCCAAAAATGAGGAGGAACTGCACGACCTTTGAGCACGTTTGGAGACGATATCTCGAGAACGGGCCGATCTCAAGGAACATGTAATATAGTTTTCATATGTTTATTTTTTTTCTTGTTCAACCTTAGCATTTAATGCCTTCACTTTATTCTTGTAGCTTAAGAAGAAAAATGACCCTGATTCGGGAAGGGCTTAGAGTTATGGATACTGAGGGCCTCAGACTCAAGCGACACATGGATGAGGTAGCCTCAGAGAGAGATACTCTCTAGGAGAAGCTGTCCTCAGCTGATTATCAACTTCAAGATGCAAGGGGAGAAAGCATTAAGTATAAAAATCTCCATGTTGAATCGACCGTCGTGCTATCTATGGCCAAGTCCGAAGCGAACGCACTCATATCCTCGTACCGAGAAGATGCTGCTGCTGCAAATGCTCGAGCCAGGAACATATCTAAAGAGAATAAACTCAAGCTGACTCGAGCCCTCGATCATGATCGATTGTGATCTCGGAGACAGGCTCTCAAGGAAGCACATGCAGGGGGATTCGACCTTTCTGCTGAGATCGAAAGAGTGAAGGCTTTAGAGGAAGAATCAGCGGAATTGCTTACTTTAGTGAGGCTTTAGCTAGTGGCTCGGAGAGTGTTGAGGAAGATGAAGAAGAAGTCCCCGAGGGGGAAGAAGCCGTTGATGACCGGGGTGTCGAGGGTCAAACCGTCGAAGACACTACTCCTGAAGGCAATCCTTTCGGTCAAGTGACCTCGGCGGTAGATTAGGCTTCTATTTGTTTCTTTTTTGTGTAAGGTCTCTATTGTGAATATGTTTTGTCAACCCTTATTATATATGAAAGAATCTTTGATTTTTCGTCACTTCCTGTCTTTCCTTTGCTTTTTCGAAATATATTTTGATGCTTGTCGATAACCAATGCGATTTGCTTGACTTATAATATGAAACCCTTAAGTTTTTTTGCTTGATGAATAATCAATAACAGGAGACCTCTTGAGGTATATTCTTTGAGCTAAGCTTAAATTTTGGGGCCTTTGAGCCAGAGCTCGGATGAAGAATCGAACACAGTGGTCTAACCTTTGAGTTTTTTAGATATCGATACTTCGGTTTTAAAACATTGGCCCTTAGGCTTTTTAATTTTGCTCTTAGGATTTTTTCCAATTTGTCTCTTAGGCTCTTTGTATCGGCTCTTAGGCTCTTTAGGTCGGCCTTTAGGCTCTTATAGATTGGCCCTTAGGCTCTTTAAGTCGGCCCTTAGGCTCTTTAGGTTGGGTCGATTCGACCTCTAATATGGCATAGTTTTCCCCCATTATAGCTAAAGAATTTTAAAGTTTTTGTTATGACTTGGCATGTTTTGTGTTTGTCCGAATCTTTGACGGGTCGAATAAGAACCTCGATTATAAGCCGATATGCGATGATAATTGAGTACCTCGTGAGGTTCTCTCGGAGGATGATTTTTCGATGATTTTTCATTGAATGCTGATTTTTTCGAAGACTTTTCGTTGTACGAAGCTGATATTATCGAAGCTCCTTTTCTTATGCCGAGGGTATCCTGAGTAACGTGTTTTTTTGAAGTGATTGGAGGCCTTTAAATCTTATGGCAGAAGTCGGACGTCTTCGAGCCGCGCTATTTCAGCCGTAGCCTTTTAATATGATTGTTGTCTTAGTGTTCGGCCGTAGCCTTTAGTCCCCGGGTAAGATGACCTCGGCTTCTATATCGATGGTAGGCCTTTTTAGGGTTGTTATAAGTTCGAATATACAACCTCGGTCTTAATATCAGAGTTGTGCCTTTTTAAGGTCTTATAAGTTTGAGTATGCCTCGTTGAGGTCTTACAAGTTTGATGTTGCCTCATTGAGGTCTTACAAGTTTGAGTCTTTGATGACTCTATAGGTTGACTATCTATGACGGTCCCCGAGTGTTCGGGGGTATTTGGTCCTTTAGTCATATTCATGTGAAAATAGTAAACTTCTTTGAGGAACAAAGTGTTTTGATAAATAAGAATGCTTCTTCGAATACATGATACATGCCTACATGTTTTTTGCCATCGGGGGCTCGACTATTCTACACAGACATAGTTCATTTGACTGTTTGGTCCATTACAGCATTCTCCTATCGAAGCCCTCTTAGGCATATTTTTATTTCTTCGAAAGAGTAACCTTCGAGGGTGATGCCCCCCACTATTTGAGGTTGATTGAAAAAAGAAGCCTTGAATACTTGTTGAGTTTTCCTTAGGTTGCATATTGGTGTTGCCTCGTTAAAAACCTAGCCGGTAAAACCCATTTGGGATAAAACCCGATCTAAGGGAAAAAGAGTGCAACACATGCTTTAAAACCCAAGGTCTTCGTGCTGAAGGGTACTTCGACGCTTCTCGATTGAACACCTGTAATAAGTTAGTACCAAACATAATGGGAGAAGGTTATACCTTAGCAATAATAACGTTTGAGCATTGATACGTTCCAATTGCTTGGTAATTGTTCACCTTCTATGGTGCCATGTTTGTAGGACCCTTTGCCTACTACTTCGAGGATGTGGTACGATCCTTCCCATATAGAACCTAGCTTCCTTTCATTTGGGTTTCGAGTGTTGAGAGTGACTTTCCTTAGGACTAATAGGTTTGTTCTCCTGTTATAGTACCTTTCGATCCTTTCTTTTTGGGCGACCATTCAGACCAGTGCGGCCTCTCGCTTTTCATCTAGTAACTCGACGGCAATATTCATGGCCTCTTTGTTAGAGTCCTCAGTGGCATGTTAAAATCTGGTGCTCGATTTCCGACCTCAACCGGTATCAAAGCCTTGGACCCATACACCAAAGAGAATAGGGTTTCTCCTATGCTTGAATTCGAAGTTGTCCGATATGCCCATAGCACTTTGGGCAACACTTCTCTCCATTTTCCCTTCGCATTTTCTAACCTTTCTTCAAGTTTTGAATGATCGTCTTGTTCGTTGACTCAGCTTGACCATTTTCACTCAGATGGTAAGGCGTCGAAAGGATTCTTTTGATTTTATGATCTTCGAGGAATTTCGTCACCTTGCTACCAATAAACTGCTTCCCATTATCACATGTGATCTCGGAGGAGATCCCGAATCGGCATATGATGTGGTCCCAAATAAAGTCAATGACTTCTTTTTCTCTTATTTTCTCGTAGTCCTGTGCTTCCACCCATTTCGAGAAGTAGTTAGTCATAAATAAAATAAATCTGGCTGTACATGGAGTCGTAGGTAGGGGGCCAATGATGTCCATTCCCCATTTCATGAACGGCCACGGGGATAAGACTGAGTTTAATTGTTCACCGGGTTGGTGAATCATTGGTCCAAATCTTTGACATTTTTCACATCTTCCATGCTATTGCAATAGTAGCCTGTTCTGATCAACTTTCAAACTAGAGAATTGGCTCAAAAGTGATTTTTGCAAGTGCCTTCATGGATTTCTCGAAGCACGTAGTCTGTGTCCCCTGGTCCTAAACACATTTCTAGAGGCCCGTCGAATGTCTTTCTAAACAGTGTTCCATTCTTGTCGAGTGAAAATCGGGCTACTTTGGCTCGAAGGGCCCTCGATTTTTTTGGGTCTGTGGGAAGCTTCCCATTTCTCAAATAGTCGATACAATTGTTCCTCCAATCCCATGTTAAACTTGTTCAGTTGATCTCGGTGTGCCCTTCTTCAATCACCGATTTGGATAGTTGCACAACAACCCCTAGGAGTATGTCATCTGCTTCGACGGACGATCCCATGTTTGCAAGTGCATCGGCCTGGTTGTTCTGTTCTCGAGGTACGTGGACCAGGGTCCTTTTTTTGAAGTGATGCAATGTCACTTGATGTTTGTCTAAGTATCTTTGCATCCTATATTCTCGAACCTCCCATTTACTTGGTTTAATACCATAAAGAAGTCACATTTTGCTTCAACTACTTATGTTCCTATGCCTTTGTTCAGCCCGAGACCTGCAATGATAGCCTCATACTCGGCTTCGTTGTTAGTCAATTTTGAAGTTTTTACGGATTGTCTAATTATGCTGCCCGTAGGCGATTTCAGAACTACGCCGAGTCTAGAACGTATTACGTTTGAGGCACCGTCAGTAAAGAGAGTCCATACCCCTGACGATGTGCCCATTTTTAGCAAGAGTTCTTTCTCTACCTCGGCACGAGGGCAGGTGTAAAGTCGGCCATGAAGTCCGCCGAAATTTTGGACTTGATAGACGTTCGGGGTTGGTACTCGATACCGTACCACCCGAGTTGGCCCGTTTGGCCAATCGGCCCGATAACTCGGGCTTATTCAAGATGTTTCAAAGAAGGCATGTAGTTAAAACACATATACGATGTCATTTAAAATAAGGTCTGAATTTACGAGATGCACTTATTAATGCAAGAGCTAATTTTGTTAAGTGTGGATACCTAGTTTCAGCATCTCTTAGGGTCCCACTTACGTAATAGACATTGAATTGCGTACCTTGTTCTGCTCGAACCAACATACCACTTACCCCAATCTCGAACATGACCAAATATAAGTATAATGTTTTTCCCTCCTTCGGGGTATGGAGCAGAGGTGGGCTTGAGAGATACCACTTTAATTCCTCTAAGGCATGTTGGCATTCTGGGATTCACTCGAAATTTTTTTTCTTTTTGAGTAGGGAGAAGAAGTGGTGACTTCGATCTGATGACCTCGAGATGAATTGGCCTAAGGTTGCTATCCGCCCGGTCAGGCATTGTACCGCTTCCAGGTTTTTCACCATGATGATTTCCTCGATGGCCTTGATTTTGTCGGGATTGATCTCGATTCCCTGGTTTGATACCATTAAGCCAAAAATTTGCCAGATCCGACTCCGAATGCACACTTCTCGGGGTTAAGCTTCATGTTGTATCTTCTAAGTATATCGAATGTTTCCTACAAATGAGTCAAATGGTCCTATGTGCGTAGTTACTTAACTAACATGTCATCAATGTAAACTTCTATACATTTGCTTATTTGATGTTCGAACATCTTATTAACTAGGCGTTGATATGTGGCTCCTGCGTTTTTTAGCCCGAAGGTCATTACATTATAAAAATATGTGCCATACTTAGTGATGAACGAAGTCTTATCCTGGTCTTCCGAATTTATTTGGATTTGGTTATACCAGAGTAGGCGTCGATAAATATAAGGATCTCATGGACGGCCGTGGCATCGATCAAGCGATTGATGTTGGGCAATGGGAATGAGCCCTCAGGACATGCTTTAATCAGGTCTTTGTAATCTACGCATATTCTTAATTTATTTCCTTTTTCGATAACTACCACTACATTCGCTAACCGCTCAGGGTATTTCACCTCCCTAATGGATCCTATTTTGAGAAGTTTTGTTACCTCGTCTTTGATGAATGCATGTTTTACCTCAGATTGAGGCCTCGTTTATTGCTTCATCGGTTTGAACCTGGGGTCGACACTTAGTCGGTGGGTGGTTACTCTTGGCGAGATCCCTGTTATGTCTAAATGGGACCAAGCGAAGCAATAAATGTTATTAATAAGAAATTGAACGATTTTTCATCTTAGTTCGGGGGTTAATCCCGTTCATAGGTATACCTTTCTATCTGGAATGTGCTTGATGAAAGCGGCTTGTTCAAGCTCTTCGACTGTCGACTTTGTTGCATCCGACTCTTCAGGGGAAACGAAGGCTCGAGGAGCGATGAAGTATTCTTCATAATCCTCAATCAACTTCTCACAGACCGCCTGTCCCTCGAGGATCTGCTTGTCTTTTGACTTCTCCGAAGTGGAAAGTGCCGAAGTTGGTGTCATGTCGTGAACTTCGAACAAATCCTTTGCTGGATGATGCTCTCCATGCACTATTTTTACACCATCCTTTGTTTGGAACTTCATCATTTGATGAATAGTTAATGGCACTGCCCTCATGCTATGTATCCATGGCCTCCCAAGTAAGGCATTGTACCACATGTCACCTTCGATGACATGAAAATTGTATCTTGAATTGTACTAGCTACTTGACTGGTAGGATGATTTCCCCCTTTTTGTCTCACTCGCCATATTGAATCCGCTGAGGACTCGAGAGATGGTATGATCTAATCGAGCAGTCCGAGCTGCTCCACTACTCTCGACCTTATTATATTGGCCGAGCTACCTAGATCCACGAGCACACGTCTAATTTGAACTTTATTCAAAAGTAAAGAAATTACATGTGCATCATTATGAGTCCGAGACAAGGCCTCAATGTCTTCTTCACTGAATGTAAGAGGGTCCTAGGGTACAGAACTCCGGGTTCACTTTTCCATTTCGATGGATACTATTGTTCGTTTGAATACGGTTCCTTGTGGGACGTCGATGCCTGCAATGATCATGTAGATGATATGTTGCGGTTCCTCCTAGTAATTTTTTCATATTCGCCTCACTTTCTCGAAATTGATTCTTTGCTCGATCACTAAGGAACTCTCGAAGGTTCCCTTCACTGATCAATCGGGCTACCTCCTCTAGAAGCTGTCTACAATCCTCGGTCCTAGGACCGTGAATGGCGTGGTATTTGCATATTAAGTTGGGGTTTCTTCGTGAAGGATTTGAATGCACGGACATTGGCCACCTAGTATCTCTGATCTTGCCTATGGTTGATATAATGTCCAAGGCATTGATGTTGAAGTTATATTCCGACAATTGGCGTGCCTTCATTGGTCTCGAATGCCTGTCAAAACCGGTCTTGCTCATAAGTCCCCGATAACTCTGACCTCGATCTACCCTTCGATCATTTTGAGGTATATCACGCCTCGGGGCATTTCTTCGGTCTTTGGCATATGGCTGGTATCTTTCCTTGTTCGGTCTCGACTCCCTTTCTGAATTCCTTGACTCTTTTGCTAAGATCCTGATTAGGTATACTGAGCCTGAGGGGACTCCTAATTGGTCTTCCTCGACCCTTATCTTCGATTGATACCTGTTATGCACATCTGCCCAAGTCACGGTGGGATACTCGATAAAATTTTGCTTCAACTGCTTCGAAGCTATCGAGCTTCGTTCATTCAAGCCCTGCGTGAAGGTTTGTACCACCCAGTCATCGGAGACTGGTGGTAATTCCATTCGTTCCATCTGAAAACGAGATACGAACTCCCTTAGGATCTCGTTCTCTCTCTGTTTAATTTTGAAGTCACCAGACTTCCTCGTAGCGACCTTAATGGAACCAGCATGTGCCTTCACAGAGTCTGCCAATATGGCCAACCAATCTATTGAGTTCGGGGGGAGGTTATCATACCACATCATGGCCCCCTTGGACAGTGTTTCTCCAAACTTCTTCAACAAAATGGACTCGATCTCATCGTCTTTTAAGTCATTCCCTTTTATAACACAAGTATAGGTGGTAATATGCTCATTAGGATCTGTGGTCCCATTTTACTTTGGGATATCGGGCATCATGAACTTTTGTGGAATGGGCTTTGTAGCCGCGCTCGATGAAAATGATTTCTACACGAACTTCTTCAAATCTACCAGCTTCAAATCGGAGGTGTGCCCGGGATCTGATCGACCCTCGAGTTATAGTTTTCAATTTTTTTGTCATTGGACTCTATTTTCTTTTCTCCTGATTCAGTCCATTTGGTGAGGTCCTTGAGCATTTTCATAATAGTGACACGTTGTTACTCGATCTTTCTTGTTCTTGATCAATTCAAGGAGTTGTTTTCGGTACCGCTGTGCTTAGGGTTTTTTGTTGACTCAGTAGCTGAGCAAGGGCAACTATTTGTCCTTGCAACATCTCGCAATTGATTTGTAGGCTGACTTTATTTTGAGCATGTGTTGTTTGTGCATCAGTTTGGACTTCTCCTTGCACACTTCCCCCGACATTCGTACCAAGTCGGTGGTTATAGCAATATTCGAGCCAACATCAACTGGGTTGGGAATAGGTGCTACTCTTGGGTTGAGCGGTGGCACGCCTGCTACCGAAGCTACAACGTTGTTTTCCCCGTGGAAACCGAGGCGATTGTTGCTATGCACTGGTGCGTTAGCTGAGTTTGGCATGTTTTAGCCTAAAAAACCGTGGACAAGAAGAAGTGTGAAGAATAACGTGTGTTATCAGAAAATTAGCACCAAAACAATCACTATTATTTTTAGCCCCACGCTGGGCGCCAAACTGTTTACCTTGAAAATGGTTTCAACAATTATATTTGATTTGTGGTTTTAAAAATACATCATATATTCCCAATACTAGTTACTAATTAAGAAGCAATGAATGTGAGCAAGAAAAATGAGATAAGAAAACCAAAGTTGTCACATGGATGGGACCTCGACCTCACTGGAAACGGGGCCTCATGTTCGAATAATAGCAATAAATTATAGACAATAAATGAAGAACAATAAACAAGGAGCAATAAAGCTTAGAGACCGTGTTGAGCACGAAAAAGTCTGAGAATGTTCTATCGCAGTCAATATGTTCCTCTCACAAAATGATAGGGATCCCCTTTATACAGGAGGGGAGAATCCCAACATAGTACATCCATAATTATGACAAAGAAATACTATTGGTACAGTTGTATCACGACTTAGTACGGACTTGTACAATTTCTTGCAGACCTTATCAGTTCCAACCATGTGTCCTTGGGAATATCCCGCCATTCCTTGACGATCATCGATTTTTATGATGCCCCGAGGTCTGCCGTGATGACTTCGACATACTCTCTTGAGGTATGCACTCCGAGGTCGAATCTTCAGATTTTCCTTCGAGCCTTTCAAGATCGGTCTTGCAATTTCATAGAGGTCCCGATACCGGAGTCCCCGGTATCGACCATATACAATGGGGTAAAGTTTCCACATATATTAGATTACTTTGATGGATTTCTGGAATTTGGGTATAAGGGTGGTCATTGGTTGATTTTTAGGGATCAAGAGTAGGTTTTGGTGCATTATGGGGAGTGTGATAAGTAGTGGTTTGTGGGTATTGAGTTGGGTGATAGTGGTGTTGTTGAGGGTTGGTAATTGTGTCAGATTAGGGTTTCAGGGAGGTGTAGGATACTGGTGTGGTGTAGGAGAATTTGGTGGTAGGTTTTGGTTTTGTGTGTTTTTTGGTGGTATTTTGTTCTGGGTAGTTGGATTTTTTTGGTTAATGTCGGGGACATTGAGAGTGAGGGATAGGTTTGAAAAATTTTGGACCTGCTCAAGCTCGACTTGTAGTTACAGGATTTTTAGTTCCAGGTATAAGACCAATTCATTATGTGTCGGAGTGCTTCGACCATCTGAAGTTTCAATGTTTTCTACCATGGTAGCATTGTCTTTCTATAACTCAAATCATCCATTTTCCCTTTTCTTTTTATTTTTCCTCAAGGATCGCTTGGTGGAGGAGGAGGTGGAGGACCTCTGGATCTGGTGTGATATGCTCACGATACCAGTATACACGAACCAACCTTTGGGAATGGGAATAATCAAAAGAAAATAAAAAGTAAAAGGTAACTAAGTTAGTAAGGAATATTAAAAGAGTGTTTGCAATATTAAAACATGTTCCACAAAATCATACAATAATCCGCATCCTAATTTGGGGACCTCGTCGTGCCCGAGGTTGGCCTATGTTACACAAAGACTAAGAGAAAAATTGATGCCAACATTTGTATCATTTCATTAATCCAGAAAATGAGTCAAGCCTTTACTAAATTGGAAATAAATAAAATCACTAATGGCATTTAGCCCTGTTACAATTGAAATCTAAACTAAGCTAGAAAGAAGTAAAGACCATTATTTCCTAGTCTAATTGGTCCCTGAAGGACCTTCTCCGCTCTTGGCTCTTTTGACCCCATCAATCGGGTTCCCCAAATCGCGCATATCCAACAGTAAGTAAGACTTTGATAAATGTCCTCCTTCGCTACCATCAGTGCTTTGACAATCTGAAAGTCTCTTTCTCATCTTTCCCTCGAGCTCCAACAATCATTGTTCCAGGTACTCCCATCACTTTGATGACTTAGTGGTAATGGCCTTCAATTATTTTATCACCTCTATGTTCACTATGTGTTGTTCCAGATGTTTAGCTGACTCGAAAACCCTTTTGTGCAGCCATCTATACTTAATATGTGCGTCAGCTGCTTCATCTATGATTCTTTCCTTCAGATTGAGTCCTAGCTTGACATCTCCTGCTACGTCGTCCTCCAACCAAGATAGATAGTAGTACATATGGCCGGCGTGATACCTGTCTGGCTCGATGGTTTCTTTTTCCACAATGACCTTTTGGTTCCACATATGTTGTGCCTCAAACTTGAACGAAATGACGTCTCCCTTAAAATTTTCTTTATACAGGATCATGTTGAAAATATGTGGTATGACCTATTTTCTTTCCGCTTTCCTCATTACCCTTATGGGAGCATAATGATAGATGCAGCGCAACCCGATCAGTACCAGATAAGAAGTCCCTCTTGATATGATGATGAACTCACTGCTAGGAAATCACTCAAACATCCAATGTACCTGTTCGTCCGTCAGATTATTGAAAAAACAAACCCAATTTAAAGCATTTCTAGGTTGTGCAAACCTATCCAAGATAAATGTCATTTTCTTTGGGTGATTGTTGTCTATGTATTCATTTAATGGTCATCGCAGAAGCTCTTGAATATACTCTCTTCTCTGAAAGTGTTCCAGCAGCCAGACATGGAGTTGCAGATTACAACCCTCAAAGTGTCCAAATCCATGCTTGTACCAATCTAGAGCATGGTACATCTCAGCTAAGATCATAGGGATGATGGTATAAGTTTGTCCCTCAATGCCTTCCATCAAGGTCCTTGCAACCATGGCCAAAAGAGTATGAATCCTTCCCCCTTTTAGTGGAAATATTAACAACCCCAAGAAGTAGACGATGAACACATAAACCCAGCGGTGCGTCCAACCCAAGGAAGTAATGGCATGTTCATCACGGTAAAGACTATACGACTTTCTATTCCTATAATGCTCGTAATGAAATTTGAAAGGGATCTATGAATTCTTTAAATAGAGCAATTCGTCATTTTTCTTAAAACCCAACATCTTTTGAAAACCGCGTGGGTGCGATTCTCTGGTACTAATAATCCTTGAGTATCCCATGGTAGCTTAGCGAAGCCTCCTATTTCTTCTAGGAGAGGAGTCATTTCTATATTGCCAAATCGAAAGATGGCTCTTTACTCATCCTAGAACATGGTAGCGGCATCACTTCTCTGTTTCATTGAATATTTAGCAATAATGGCAGGTTATCCATACTCTTCGCACATGGTTCTTCTCGCAAGGTGCGAGGTCTTTCCACCAGTCAAGTAGCAAAGTTGGGATATTTTGGACCATATCGGACCTGGGGACTTGTGCTTCATTTTCTGCAAACAAACAATGTTAGGCCCTCTCCCCTTCCATATTTTACTACTAACACAATAACGATCAACATGTTGGCATATTTTCTCCAAGTAATGCATGTAATATGATAGTGTCCATTGGGACTGTGGATATCCCGTCGGACTTTGGACAAGGTGTTGTTACATTAATAACACTTCAACCGTAGTAGGTTTAGCATAAAGCATGTACATTTCAAGTTGGTGTAGGGTTTCTAGAATAGTCTAGACTTTTACTCCTATGTGGACAACTTGAGAGGGAAAGGCATAGGACCGTCGATTGCATCGTTGATCAACTAGTCTATCGCAAATAAGCCTTTCCGATTTTAAAAAGAGTAATTTTGGAAGAACGCGCACACTCGTCAAGCGCCTCTATGTTGATCATTGGCACGAGTGGAGTATGATGTGGAACATGCTTTATGTAGAGATAATAACACGTTGCCAAGTATTTGCATGATAGAATATGTAAAAGCAATAAATAAAATAACAAAAGTAAGCATGGAAAGAATAGAGAAGAAAGATAAAAAGAGAAACCAGTTTAGTTCATAAAATATATTCGGGAATATAATAAAGTAGGTTAAGGAAGTAAGGATGGCAAAGGCATGATATGTCAATCTTAGACAAGATGAAAAGATATTAAGAATTGTCATACAAAATAAATGTGAATAGGGAAGGGATGTGCATGTTACAACAGATAAAGTTGAATAGGGGAAGGGATGTGCATGTCATAGAAAATTTAAACAAATAAAGGTGAAGAAGGGAAGGGATGTGCATGTAACAAAGAAAGTAATCCACATAATCCAAGTTCATTATGGTAAGAGCCTAAGTATACCCAACAAAGTCGCAATGCTGTCGCGCCCCATTTTCTCGCGAAAATAGGTTTCGACATGTCACAACTCTTTTAAATGGGTATAAAAAGAGATTAGCCGCCACCTAGCGATTTAAAGGTGCGTTAAGGAACCTATTTGAAAATAACTCCGTTTGTCTAGTCAATATCGCCAAAGATCAGGTAAGGGCTAAAATTACCTCAACGAGAAGGTGTTAAGCACTTTTCGAGGTCCACAACTGTGGATCTCGACTGAACTTAAAACTATGTGGAATATGTATTTAGGCTAGGTGATCAAATAAATAAAGAGGATATAAAAATCGAAGGAGTTATTATAACACAATGAAAATTGGTACAAATCCTTAATGATTATAAGGTTACAACTACATTGGTCTAAGCATGTATATAAAAAGAGGGGGGGGGGGTCCTAATTGTTTTAACCTAAAGGATCACCCCGTGAAACATAAATAATACTTCGCAACTTCCTTTAGATAGGAGTTGCTCATATTATTTAGCGGGCACAAGCTATCAACTCCTGCTACCCAAGTACTATGTTGAAGTTATTTACCTAAAAGCATTCTAATTCAATTCTAGGGTGTACCCTATGCGTGCACTAACTGCCCCATGCCTGCGGTCCATGAGGCTTTGGACCTCTATTTGGGTAGTTCTAGACTTACTTAGATTTCTTCAAAAAATGATAAAACTAATAGCATTCAAAACAAATAGGCATGCACATGATAGTAAAGAATGTATCATGTTAGCCTCCACGCATAAGAAAAGAAATATGCAGACTGATTGGCAGATTGCATAGTAGACAATTTCAGAATCGAGGCGTATTATAGTCGTGACTCTTAAACGATTCTATTTTAGCATTGTACAGGCAATGGAATTGCATATTGATGGCATTAAAACTAGGCATGATCTATAGATGATGAGGTAGTGAAAAAATCCTAGAATCTTAAATTATCAGCACTGATTTTTTGGACGAGCTACTTAGGCAGGTGACACTGACCTCGAGACAGGATATCTAGGACTTGATGATTGAAATATTCTTATCCCTATAGGCATGCTATCTATGTGAAGCAGTAAAAATGATATGGAGCAGTTGGTTGATTATTAATCTTGTAGGCATGTTATCAAATGAACAACACACTAAAATAATTGAAGCAATTGATAGATTGATTAATTGAAGTCCTATGGGCATAGTAGCTAGGTAAGTAAAAGTATTGAATTGATGAGCCCTATAGACATGCTATCGAAGAGTGCATAGTAGTGGAAACAGGTACCGTAAACATTTGAAATAACATGTTTTGTCAAGATAAAAGATGTGTGTGCGCGGACTCCTACATGCATGCTTTCTACAGATGAAATTAAAAGCATGTAAAGCAAATAAAGAATAGATCACATAGATCCTATAGGCATGCCTTCTACACATGAAATTAAAAGCATGTAAAACAAATATAGAATATATCACATATATCTTATTGGCATGCTTTCTACCCATTTATGTGAGAATTAGAGTGCCCTAACCCCCCTCCCCCCCAAACCCCCTTACTAATTTTCCCATCTTCTTTGTTTGTAAATTATTAAAGGCCAAAAATAATGAATACAAGTGCGATTATTGCATATTGACAGACTACAGGCCCAATAAACAGTGCAGGACCAAAAGAGAAATAACCCAGTAACACCTGGGCCTTCAACAAGTTTCACCATTCACACTAACAGTAGACCCAGAACCCAACACATCTCACCTTTCACACGAACAGTAACCAGTTGACAATCCCAATGTCTATTAGCAGCGATCATCATTCTTATGAACTAAGGGGATGGGATTGGTCAAAGAAGAAGGAATGAACATGGCAACTAGGTAGATAGCTTTGACATAACCAACTTGACATAGAAGAACTAAAATCATGTTGAGAAATCATTCAACAAAGGAAAGGGTGTAGCATGCTAAAAACAGTTACAAATTAAGAGGACTTAAGAAGCAAGTCCATTGAGTGAACATGACAAACACAAACACATGCTGATTTTATAGAAATTAAGTTAGCACAACATATTAACTAAAATTGGTCAGAAAAGACTTTAACCAAGTGAGCCTTATTCGAAATAATTATTGTTAGAGGGATATGCAATTTCACGTGAATATTTCTAATATTGGAGCCTGACATGACCATAGGTAGTATAGCAACAATCTAGTAGCATGGTCTACAACAAACCATAACAGTGTCCTAACTCATCCCTAAAGTAGAATCGGACAGGGAAGCATAATCATTCGTACCAATTACTTAGACAGAAAGGAAACTAACATAGAAATTTGCCGTAGAATCCATTCTAAAGACAGAAGACTAAAGAACCAAACATACGATTGAATTTAAATGGCATGGAAACATATTTTAGCTAATCAATATAGCGTCAAAGAACTATCATGTTGGCAAAAGAACTCAACAATGTCTAGAACACCAACATAGAAATAGAAGACAAGGTAGGGAACACACATTAGTCTATAATCACCCAAGAAATATGTAATCCATTCCGATCATGAAAGCATATTACATGTATTGAAGCCTACTGAATTCAACTAATAAAGAACATGGAACTGCAGGGGATTGTTAAAACAATATAGTGGCAGTAACGAATAAAATATCAGGGATCCATGAATAGCAAGGAAATTGAATCATGATTTAAAAGTTTAAACAACATTAGCACATAGAACACATATGTCATAGACAAAAAAAGTAAAATAGTTAAAATTGTAATAGTCAAGGCACTAACTAGTAGCAAAGTTAAACGAGCAAAAAAGTGAGGAGTTTAGAATATTGGTAATGATTCAGTAGCAGCAATTGAAAGAGAACCCCAAATCCCCGATGCTTCAGATTTCACAAAAGCCTCGAGAAGGGCTTGGAGCAATGCTTGCATCGGAGGAGGTCGTTTAAACAGTATTATGGCCTTGTCTTTCAATCGGCCAAGAATTCAATGATTTCAAAAAATACTCAAGTGCCTCAAAAGAAGTGAACGAGTGAGTGAAGAGAACAATGAGAGTAATAGTAGTAAAAATTGTTTCCTCTAAAAGGGAAATCATGAAGGGTTTATATAGTAGCAAAAATCGACATCCAAACAAGGAAACATAATTTATCGAACATAAATAAGGAAATATAAGCATGAAAAATCGTTCAGAATCAATCATAAAAAGCACCGATTATCAAAAATCTCACGAAATCATACTATATAGTATGGTAGTGAGTCCATATAGACGAAATAACATCTAAATCTCAAAAGTTGAAGGCGGTGGCACCCGATTTGGGGATTGGTAGCAAAAATTGAGGCAAGTACTACATAACACCATAGTCTTGTAAGAAACGATGAGATGATTTATAAAAGGTAAGAGAATCGTAGGTAGAATCCATGATTGACTCGGATTCAAGAAGAGATTTAAATAAGGCGGCTAGGGTTTGATAGGAGAGAGTAGAGAGGATTTTAGGGCGGCGGTCTCAGGGAAATGGGGCTATGTCACGACCCAAACCGATGGGCCGCAATGGGCACCCAATACCTTACTCAACCGAGTACCAACGTAACGTATCTTTAATATCATCCTATATAGGTTAATGAACGGAGGTAAAGCATGAGGAAATACAAACTTATAGATGTGATATATTGTCCTACAAGACCAAAATGATCACTCGTACACCGAACATAGGCCGACAAGGCCATACAATCTTTCACGTACACGACATATGTCTACAAGCCTCTAAGAGTACATAAATTTCGTAAAGGCCGGGACAGGGCCCCACCATACTAATCAATATATGTCCTAAACATACCGACCAAATAAGCAACTCTGTAGAAAATGGAGCACACCAACACCTTCCGTCGAGCTGATAGCCAACTTGGAGGACTCTCATCCAGTCTATTGGGACCTGCGGGCATGAAACACAACATCCCCAGGTAAAAGGGATGTCAGTACGAATAATGCACCGAGTATGACAATCCCTCCAACCCACGTTGACTACGATACAACACGTCATGGCGGATCGAAATACGGGAAAATCCGTATGATATTCTTGGGAAAGATTATACTGTGATCCCTTAGAATCACAAATCTCACGCTTTATAGCATTACGAAGTTTCAAACGAACTACTTTGGAGGTTTCATCCATATGAAAATGTCCTAGTAATCAAGATACGAAAGTCTCTTTTCTTTGAAGTTTCAATCACCTTAGCAAATATGCATATCCTTCTCAAATGATATAGTTATCTTTGATGTTTGTGGGGCCCACTTGATAAAGATGACATAGCAACATAATCCTCTAAGAGTTCCACCTTATTAAATAAATCTAAGAGTCATGTTTATCGAGGTCCTTGGCTATCACGTTAATGTTTATTAGGCTTATCCAAATCTTAATTTATTAATCACTAATTTATTAATTAATTGTTAACCCCACACTAAAATTAATAATTCCCGATTATCCACATAATTAAGAATTATCTCAAATTACTTCAAATAGTACTCACTTTTAACACACTTTATACACCGTACTATCATGGTCATGTGGTACCTTGTATGGTACTAGTCCATAAATATCGGGTATTTTATCTTGGGCTGTATTTTATCCCAATATGTCAAATTTCGACGAAATTCATTTTCTTCAATTTGCTTACCCTATCACCTTCACAAATTTATTCATCACTTGTTTGAAATAGCATAATGCTTATAATCTCAAAATAATCTCATTCCCGAACTTACATTGATTAACTAACGACGAAACTTTAACATACAAAAATGCGGGATGTAACATCTCATTTTCCGAGCTTCCATCAATTTACTTATGGCATATCTTCACGTACGAAAATATGGGGTGTAACATCATTCCGCCCTTTGGAACATTCGTCCTCGAATGCTGACTGATGCACTTGTCATATTCATAACTTGTGTCTTCCGAATACTTTAGTACTCTCCTTTCCATCTAGGCAATTGTTCTGTGAATAATTCGAAAGGCCAGGGCATCATTCCCCCTTGTATTCATGCCTTTAAGTTCATTCAGGCTATAATGAACTTTCTATAACTTAGAGAAACCATTGACCCTCTTGTTTTCATGGGCTTAATCTTGAGGACTTATCCATTCTTGTCACCTTCTCACTTGCCCTTTCTCATCCTTACACCTGTCATAAAATCTTGTCGCTTCACTATACTTTACCTTGTGATATACACATATCTTGTTATACTACTTGCAACCTTCTTTCAACTTTCTTGCACCAAATATTTCCTTGTGTTATTCTGGAACATCAAGCGAGACATCACATAGTCTCTAATTCTTCTTACTCTCTTAACTAGACCTCTCATTACCTACCAACCATGGACTGGAATGTATGACACTGATGACGTTGTTATTATTCATGGATACTGAATCCCAACCCTTCTAGCCTTCTATCTGAAGTATGGACTAAGCACAACCTTCCGCATATGAATATCTTGTACGTTGTTCACCTTTACCTTAATTGCTTTAAAATCTCACATCACCTCGTCTATCTATTTCCTAACTTCCCTTCCACAGAGGTATGATTTACATCCATAACTTGAAGCTCTATTGTAAACTTGCACTGTTTGAGCATACACAATCTTGTGGGAGCTTCATACTGACTCCTTGTGAGGCTGGTACTCTTCTAACTAACTTTCTCATAGAGCCGTTACATAATATTGTTGTTGTACTATCTCTCTTGTACCCCTGATATTAAGAGTGATTTTGCAATGTTCTCAGTCATGATTTCTATAATTTTCTGGGTCTAATAATCAAACTCCTGATTTACTTAGTTGTTGTAACTTTTTTGTTTCCTCTTCCCTCTGATCAACCTTTATGTAGGCTTAAACTATTTCTGATCTGTGGCTCCTGGTATTAGTTATTACTTTAGTCTTTCATGGGCGCTATGAAATATTCACGATACAATCTTCTAACAATTCAATCCTATGTCTAACGGCTGGACTCCATTCTTTCTTTTAACTTATACCAGAGTCTTCTACGCCTGTATGATTGTCAACATATATACTGCATGGATAATATTCCAAAATCCTAAGTGCATTCATAATGTAACTAATTCCGGATCATTTATCAAATAATTCTTTTCGTTCCTTCTCAACTTTCTTTAAATGTAAGCTATTAACTTTCCTGGTTTTACTGCCCCCTTGTCACATGCATACTTAGCTTATCTTAGTTCCCATGCATGCCGGAGTTTTCACGCAATACATATGATCTCGAATATTACTTTTGATTTTACTTCCCGTTCATTATCCACGGTTGGTGTCACTTTCTTATGGAGTGCACACAATGTTTTTGTGAGGCTGTTGTTATAAGACTATTTCCTCTTTAGGTCACTATGCTTAGGTTGTAGCCTTTTCCTTATTTCCTCAGCTAGTCTTTCATTGTATTACTTAGAGAGACCTTCTATCTCTTGTAAAGTTGCAAGCTTGTTATGTCGTTTACCCGACATAATCTTTTTGATATTCTTCCTCGCCTATAATTATCCTTAGTTACTTACCTCCAGGCTCACGTGCTCGTAGGGTCATTTCTAAACAGAAATGCTGACAGTCTTCCTAGTGGCACTCTCTTTTATTTCGGTAACATCATACGGTACCTTTTAACGACCCAACTACTATATGAATATTTCTCAAGGGTCATGATATTATATTTGCGAGACTGAATTACCTATTTTGGGGTTAACTATGTTTATCTTTCATGATCTGTTGATTTGTTTGTATCCTCTTGTCTAGCCATA
Organism: Nicotiana knightiana; assembly: GCA_005239525.1. Classification (NCBI taxonomy): domain Eukaryota; kingdom Viridiplantae; phylum Streptophyta; class Magnoliopsida; order Solanales; family Solanaceae; genus Nicotiana; species Nicotiana knightiana. The sequence continues at coordinate 49,563 of ML382542.1, read as the reverse complement.
ATGAGGCTGTTCATGAATCAACTGCCAACTACTCGTTGGCCCATTCACATATCAATATTCGGCGTAATCTTTATTGGGTTATTTCCTTTGTTTTAACTTACGTCTCGCACTGGCTCCTTACTTATCAATAACATCTCGGGCAGGAAGCCTTAATTTCTCTATGTGAGGTCATGTTTGCATAATGTTCTGGAATCGTAGCATATTTGTAGGATTTGAATAACAGCAATCTCATCCCTTTCTCATTTTTGTATCACATTCTTCATTTACCATTCCATAGTTACTAGAACCACTTCAGTTTGACTTCATGCCACATCACTACATATTCCCCCCTTTAGGGGAGTACTAAGATTTAGATCTACGACGATCTAGCTATAGATGTTTTACCTCTTTATTTTTGTCATCTTTTCACATCATTGATGATCCTTACTCGCCTTAGGGTAATCCTTCTGTACTAAGGACAACAAAATTCCTTACTCACGAGGGTGACACTTAGTGTAACTGGCACATATCGTCCCTTAAGCTGAACTTTGCTCACATTGCTTGCTTTAAGGAAGTAATTTCCTGAATAATTATTCTCTGAATTTTTCATGAATCTTCTTCTGTTGTCCATTATTTAGTTTATCTTTTTTGCCAGTCCCTACTGATTTCTATTACTCTGGAGTCTAACTTTTCCTCTTGGTAACCGCGTTAGAGTCACGAACTTGTTTTTCAAAATAAGGATATGACTTTATGGCCTATACTCTTTTGTTGTCTTAGGGCTTGTCACCTCTCGTCTCTTCCTTCACTTGACTATAGATTCTATAATACTCTACCGTTGTAATCCATGTATCACATCTTACTCATAATGCTTCATTATCTCTTTTCTTATTTCCCTTCTAATATTTCTGTCTATCACTTTATTCTGAAGACTTTAACAAGATATTATTTTTCTTATAGATCCCCTTCCTTCATCCCCTGAATCTTTGGGTTTCCTAACAATCTTGCTGTATTAGGGACAGAAGCCATACTAAGGTAATATTTATCCCTTCCAGGATTCCAGTGCATGTCTTTGTAAATTTATTTTTTATCCTTCTAGTATTCATATCTAGATGTACTATTCTAGAGTGCACCATGTCTCATAAGGAGATTTTGTTAGAACATTTACAATGTCCTTCGGAAATATAACCTAACATAAACAATCCATTCACCATTTTGGGTTACTCTAACCCCAGCCGAATCATGATATCCCGTCCTTCTCTTAAACTACACATGTCATCCCCCATAAGGCATAACTAAAATGTGTCTGATCAGTTGTATATATCTATGTTACTGTTGAAAGTAACTCATAATGCTTACATTTGTCTGCTTGAATTGTAAATACTGTTTACCTTCATTAACTAGGTACCTCGTACCCTTCTTCACCTTGCTTGCTGAAACTTGTGTCAACTTTCTGATTATTTTATTCCTTTCTACCGTAACAGTGGATAAGTATTCTTGCCTTAAAACTCCTTATCAAGAACCTTACACCTTTTAGTACACGCATGATCTGCTGAAGATCTCACATTTACTCATCATAAGCATAATGTAAACTCTAGTTCCTCTGACTAAACACTTCCACATGTATATCTCTTACCAACCGTCTTTCTGAATGTAGGTACCGTTGTTTTACGAATAAGATAGAGTTTAGGAAATTGAGTTCTTACAACTGAGCTCTACACAAGATCTAGAGTAAGAAGAAAGAGTGATAGTCCTAAATGACCAGTAGCCTCCTGATTATAAATGTGGTGCACAACACACCTATAAAAAAGACTCTACTAGACACGGCTTGTAGACTCCATAGAGCGGAACTACTCCGGTACCACTTTTGTCACGACCCAAACCTATGGGCCGCGACGGGCACCAGATACCTTACTCAATCGAGTACCTACGTAACGTATGTTTGGTTTCATTCTATCATAGGTTAACGAACTGAGGTAAAGCATGAGGGAATACAAACTTATACATATGACATACTGGCCTATAAGACTAAAACGATCACTCGTACACTGAACATAGGCCGACAAGGTCATACAATGTTTCACGTACACGACATATGTCTACAAGCCTCTAAGAGTACATAAATTTCATAAAAGTCGAGACAGATCCCCGCCATACTAATCAATACATGTCCTAAACATATTGACAAAATAAGCAACTCTGGAGCAAATGGAGAGCACCAACACCTTCTGTCGAGGGATAGCCTACTTGGAGGACTCTCATCCAGTGTATTGGGACATGCAGGCATGAAACGCAGCGTCCCCAGGTAAAAGGGATGTCAATACAAATAATGTACTGAGTGTGTAAGGCACATAAATATTTCATAAAATATATGGAATAAATATAGAGTAAATTACTCAACCTATAAGTTTAATCATTATGTAAATAATGAAATACTTATAGTGTTATGCATATGCATATAAATGCCATGTTGTGCATAGGTACATGTGTTCATAACATCATCAAGCCTCTGAGGGCATCACATCATATCATCTCGGCCACTTTGGGCAAAATCATCAATGTATACGAGCTGATCAGGTGGTGGTGCGTGTATAATGTCGTAACCTTTTCACATACCCATATACATATAATATACATATATATATATATATGTGTATATAACGCCATCTAGTCATGTTCAATGTACATGTATAAATGAATGCAATGTATGGGAAAGTACATCAATAAAATCTTTCGGAGTGTCATAAGACCATTATGCATTTGATTAATATCATGAAATAAACTTTATCAACTTACGTATTTTTTGAGACCCATGAACAAATGATAGAATAATAGAACACATGGGAAATAAAGAACACATGCATCTCTAGCATTTTTATGAATAGACTCATTTATGGAAATTGTGCATTTGCTTGTTTCGTTTGTATTGTATGTATCATGCCAAACATAAAAGAAAGGATAGCCTTAACATACCTGAGTCGATATGACGACCCCAAATCCTAAGCCGGCCGTGATGGTGCCTATCATGGAACTAGGCTAGCCAACCATTTCAGATTATCAACATATTCCATAATTTCATCAAAATTTAGCAGATTTTAAAAATATCAGAAAGAGATAAACAAATACACACTTTCCCAAAACCTGGAGTCAATTGTCATGAGCATCTAAGAATGAAAATATAATGTACAACAGTGACTTGCTACAACAAAGTCTGAGGTAAAAAAGGCAAAAAGAAACTATAATCTAGGGGAAGGAAAGGAGGTGAGCTGGGGACGCTGAGCAGCTACCTCAATCCTCGGACAACTCCAAGCTCGTCCGGAAATCAACTAGTGGGATGGTCCGGTACCTGGATCTGCACACAGAGGTGCAGGGAGTAAAGTGAGTACGCCAACTCAGTAAGTAATCAATGTAACTAAAAACTTGAATGTAGTGACGAGCCTTTTAAATCATATAAATCCGTATAATGAATAATAGTGGAAATGAGCAAATCAAGTCAGAAATCTACAATTCTGAATATTTCATAAAACCCCGATTTTCATTTAAAAATTTTGTATAAAAACTTTTGTCCCACATTTATTATCAGAGGCTCAGTGTAAAGAAGAGTGAAAACAACATTTTCATAAAATATAAGCCCCTCGGGCACATTATCACTCACAATAAAGCCTCTAGGGCAACACACTCAGTCGCTCGTGACACCACTATCAGTATCCCATGCTCTCACTTAACACTCGTACTCAGTAAGTACCATGAACACACACAACTGATGCGGCGGGCAACCNCGGTAAACACTAGCTCTCAATCATCGAATACCTCCTCAACCGGAGTATGTTTATACATACATACATATATATATATATATATATATATATATATATATACTGCTGCTGCAGCATGTAGCCCGATCCATATAATATTCGACTGCGTTCACTAGGGATGTATAGACTCCTGGAGGGGCTCCTTCAGCCCAAGCGCTATATCTGCTGCGGCGTGAAGCCCGATCCAATTTGTAAACTACTGCGGTGTGTAGCCCGAACCATATATATAACATACATTGTTGCGGCGTGTAGCCCGATCCATATATATATAATATATATTTATGCGGTGTGCACCCCGACCCATATATAATATATAACACATATTCTTGCGGCGTGCAGCCCGTCCCATAACTATCCTCACATACCCGGTGCTCAACCTAACAGATATATACTGCTGCGGAGTGCAGCCCCGATCCATAGCTATCCTCATATACTAGGCTCTCGGTCTGACTCAGTCACCCTCGCAAGCCACTTGGGCAATTTATCTCACTTCACGGGGCTCAGCCCCAAATACTTTTCGGAGTTTTCAAAGCAGTGTGATAACAGTGAAAATAACAAAAAGTAGGAAACATGACTGAGTTTACAATTTACTAACAGGATAGTTGTAGAATAGTGTAAAAGTACCCCCTGAGGGTCTAAACAGGTCGGCACAAGGACCCTGTCATGGAAAATACCCCTGAGGGTGTAAACAGATCGGCACAAGGCTCCAAACATGGCTCACAGCCCATAAATAAGTATAAACTTCTGAAAGACAGGATGTCGTAAAGTTTTAAATCGAATACGCGACTTAATAGTCGCTACAGGACGAACAAAGTCCCAATCCCTATCGGTGCACGCCCCCACGCGCGTCACCTAGCATGTGCGTCACCTCATTTATCAACACAATAACAGATAACGGGGTTTCATACCCTCAGGTTTAGAGTTACAATTGTTACTTACCTCAAAATAGCCCAAAAGCTACTCCGCGATGCTCTTGCCCCTCAAATTAGCTCCCAAAAGCCCTGAATCTAAAAAAAATCATGTTAATATCATCAATACACGCTAACGGAACAAAACCCAATTGAAAGATATAAATTTTTAACACAATTCTCGAAATTCGACCAATCCTGAGCCCCGGGCCCACGTCTCAAAATTCGATAAAATTTATATCACTAGAATCCTCGTCCTCCCACGAGTCTATACATACCAAAAACTTCACAATCGGACCATAATTTCCCTCTCAAATCACCAAAAAAATTTCTAATCTTCCTCCCCATTTTCCAAATTTTTTCCTATTTAATTCTTCCAATTACAAGCCTAATCCGAAACAAAATAGCATAGAAACGAGTTATATAGACCGGGAACTTACCTCCACTAAAGACCCTCGAAGACCTTCTTCAATTTGCTCTCAAATAAGCTCCACCGCAGGCAACAATGGAAGAATAACCAAAATTTTGCGAAGGCATTATTTTATACTGTTCTGCCTAGTAAATCCCCACCTGCGGACCTTTCCTCGCAACTGCGGACTCGCACCTGCGGTCCCAGGTGCGCACCTGCGAAAACCCACTAATAGTCCCTTTCTCGCACTTGCAGTCCCTTTTCTGCACATGCGGCTTCCTAGGCCAATTCTTCGCACCTGCGAACTCCTCCTGCCTAGCCTCCTTTCGCACCTGCGCCTGGACCTTTGCACCTGCGACTGCCCATGCGCAGGTGCGGCAACACAAGCAGCTTAACACCAGCAGCTATTTGCTGCAAATTTGCCAAGTTCACACCTCCGCCAACCATTCGAAATCAATCCCGAGCCCCGTGGGGGCCCAACCAAACATACCAACAAACCTTATAGCATCATTCAAACCTAGTCGAGCCTTCAAAACACCAAAAACAACACGAAAACACCAAAATTACATCAAATTCAAGCCTATGAACTTTGAAACTTCTAAATTTCGCCAATGATGCCGATACCAATCAAAACACATCCGATTGACCTCAAAATTTGGACACATACCCAAAATGACATTACGAACCTGCTCCAACTATCAGAATTCCATTCCGACCCTGATAACCTATTTTCCACTACCGACTAGAAATCGCGAAAAACTAACTTTCGCCAATTCAAACCTAATTTTACACCAGATATCAAAACTTCATTCCGAACACACTCCTAAGTACCAAATCACCTAACGAAGCTATCCGAACAATAAAATCCGCATTCCGAGGTCGTTTACATTAAGTCAACTCTCAGTTTTATTTTTCAACTATAAGGCTACTTCAAGAGGCTAAGTGCCTCTGTTCTTACCACGACCACTCTGAACTCAAACCATCCGACCCAACACAACATAAACATGCCAAGAAATATATGATAAAGCAGAAATGGGGAAAACGGGGCTAATCTCATGAAACAACCGGTCGGGTCGTTACAGTCGATTCTCTTGACAATCCATCTAACCCACCTTGATTGCGATAAAACATGGAACGGCGGATCGAAGTATGGAAAAATCCGTATGATATTCTTGAGAAAGATTATACCGTGCTCCCTTAGAATCGCAAATCTCATGCTTTATCGCATTACGGAGTTTCAAACGAATTACTTTGGAGGTTTCATCTGTATGAAAATGTCTTAGTAATCAAGATACGAAAGTCTCTTATCTTTGAAATTTCAATCACCTTAACAAATATGCATACCCTTCTTAAATGATATAGTTATCTTTTGACATTTGTGGGCAACACTTGAAAAAGATGACTTAGCAATATAACCTTCTAAGAGTGCCACCTTATTATATGAATCTAATAGTCATGTTTATCTAGGCCCTTGGCTGGCACATTAATGTTTATTAGGCTTATCCAAATCCTAATTTATTAATCACTAATTTCTTAATTAATTGTTAATATCTCACTAAATTTAATAATAACCCGATTATCCACATAATTAAGGATTATCTCAAATTACTTAAAATACTACTCATTTTTAACACACTTTATACACCGACTATCATGGTCATGTGGTACCTTGTATGGTACTAGTTCATAATGTCACGACCCCAAATCCTAAACTGGCCGTGATGGCGCCTATCGTGGAACTAGGTTAGCCAACATTCACATACTTACAGTTTTCTTTCTTAAATCCCAACTATTTTAAACATTTCATAAACGTATATAGAATTACTGATTCCATTAGGCAAAATAAAAAGTTAAACAGTCTAAACCATCCCCAAAATTCGGAGTCAACATGTCATGATCATCTAAGGAATATACCAAAAGTCTACTATTATAATACAAAACCTCGGGACGAATAACTAGGTACAACATAAGAAGGGAAAACAGAGATGCTACAAACACTAAACAACTACCTCTATGTCCCGAACTCCGGCTCCGCACGGAATAGATGGCTAGCGCTCGGTATCAGCACCTGTATCTGCACTAGGGGTTCAGGGAGTAATGTGAGTACACCAACTCAGTAGTAATGAAAATAAATCAAGTCTAAGAACTAAGAAACACATAAAATCAAATCATCAGTTCACAATATGCATAGTCTTTCTTTCTAACAACATACACACACACACACATATATATACATATATATATATATATATATGGAAACAACATGCCTTAAAATCCATCTTCAGTAAAATCCTTTGAAAAATGTGTTTTCCAACAATTTCAGAAATAAAATACCTGAAGAATTTAGTGTAAAAATAAAATAAGCCATACGTAGCCCCTCGGGCCAAAACATGAATCATAAATCGCCCCTCAGGTAGAACATAACTCAGAATACCTCACATTCACTTTGTATCGGCCCCTCTGGCAACCTCACTGTCACTCATGCCTCCCAATCACTCGTCAGTCGCCACTCGGCACTCAACACTCGCAATCAGTAGGCACATGTGCTCACTGGGGTGTGTACAGACTCCAGAAGGCCTGCTTAAACCCAAGCGCTAATATCAAGTCACCTCGTGGCGTATCATATCGTCAAAATCAGGCCCTAGGCCTCACTCAGTCAGAAACTCTCAAAAGCCCCTCGGGCGTATCATTAAAACGGGGTACTTCACCCAAAAGAAACATTTTATATTTCAAAATAGTGTAAATAAGCCTGAGTTTCGAAATCAGTTAAACATAAGACGACTAAGTGTAAATCATAAATCAACAGTGACGAAATAGCAGTAAGAAGCCCCTAAGGTGTCTAAACAAGTCAGCACAAGGCCCCAAGCATGGCTTATAGTCGAAATATATCAATAGTTTTTTAACACAGTTTAACATATGATTTAGAGTAAAAACACACAACTCAATAGTTGCTGCAGAGAGGACCAAGTCAAATCCAAAAATCAGTGCGCGCCACATACTCGTCATTCGACATGTGCGCCATTCTGAAAATATTGAGAAATATGAAGTCCGGGGTTTGATATCCCCAGGACAAGATTTATAGCCATTACTTACATCTACCGGGCCACAATACTAATCTGTGATTCTCTTACCACTCAAATCGGCTCCCGATTGCTCTGAATCTAACCAAAACCAGATTAACATCATCAATATACGCTAAAGGAACAAAACCCAATCGAAAAGTATCAATTTAGATAAAATTCTCAAAATTCGGCCAAACCCGAGCTCCAAGCCCACATATCGGAATTCGATAAAATTTACATCAATAGAATCCTCATCCTCCCATAGTTCTATACATACCAAGAACACCAAAATCGAACCACAATTGCCAACTCAAACCATCAAAAGAAACATCAAATTCTCATGCACCTAATCTCTCAAATTTTGGGTTTAAATTCAACAAATTTCCGGTTTAATTTCTTAGGAAACGACATAGAATCGAGTTATGAAGTTGAAAACCTTACCTCCAAGTGATTCCCTTCGATTTCCTCTACAAACCCCTTCAAAGAGCTCCCAACTCGTTCAATAATGGAGGAAAAATGGACACAATTCGCAAAGGTGGCCTTTTAAAACATTCTGTCCAGCACTAATATTCCCTTCAGTGCGATCGCCTCTCAAGTCACGCGATCGCGATGCACTGCCCAGACAACTCTACGCATTCGTGTAGCTCAAATATCCATCCCACACACGCGCCTCAAAACACCTGTGCGATCGCCCAAAGGACTACGCGATCGCACTACTTCAGCTGCCCAACCTATGCGATCGCAATCCTTATTACGCGATCGCATAGAAAAAATTGCCTGCCCCAATCTTTACTCTACGCAATTGCGGATGAATCCACGCGATCACAATGAAGAAACCACTGCTTCTAAAACACCAGAAAACCAGCAATCTCCCAAAAATAAAAAGTGCCCGTTTGAGCATCCGAAACACACCCGAGGCGCCCGAGACCTTAACCAATCCTACCAACACACCCCATAACATCATTTAAACATTGTCGAGCCTTCGAAACACAACAACGCAAAATTACATCAAATTCAAGCCTATGAACTTTAAAACTTTTAAATTTCGCCAATGATGCCGAAACCTACCAAAAGACATCTGATTGTCCTAAGCACACATATCCAAAATGACATTACGAACCTGCTCCAACTTCCGGAATTCCATTCCGACCCCGATAGCCTATTTTCCCCTACCGATCGAAAATCGCCAAAAACTACATTTCGCCAATTCAATTCTACATCGGAAATCAAAACTTCATTCCGAACACACTCATAAGTCCCAAATCACATAACGAAGCTATCCAATCCATAAGTCAACTCCTAGTTGACTTTTCCAATAAGTCAACTCCTAGTTGACTTTTCAACTATTAAGCTAATTTAAGAGACCAAGTGTCTCAGTTCTCACCAAGACCACTCCGAACCCAAACCAACCGACTCAACACAAGATAAATACGCTAAGCAACATACGATAAAACAGAAATGGGGGAAATATGGCTAATCTCACGGAACGACCGGCCGGGTCGTTACATCCTCCCCCTCTTAAACAAATGTTCGTCCATTAACGGGTCTACAAACATACCTGGCGTCTCGAATAACTTAGGATATCTGCTTCGCATCTCCCGCTCGGTCTCCTAGGTAGCTTCCTCCACCGGCTGTCCACCCCACTGAACCTTCACTGAAGCTATATCCTTAAACCTCTATTTTCTAACCTGACGACCGAAAATAGCCACTGGCTCTACCTCATATGACATATCACCCTCGAGCTGAATCATGCTGAAGTCCAAAACATGAGACGGGTCACCAACATACTTCTGGAGCATCGAAACATGCAACACCTGATGAATACTCGATAAACTGGGAGGCATGGCAAGCCTATAAGCCATCTCCCCAATCCTGCACCTCAAATGGCCCAATGATCCTGGGAATCAGCTTTCCTCTCTTCCCGAACCTTATAACACCTTTCATGGGTGACACCTTTAGTAGCACCTTCTCCCCAACTATGAAAGACACATCTCGAACCTTCCGGCCCGCATAACTCTTCTGCCTATACTGCGCCGTGCGAAGCCGCTCCTGGATCAACTTCGCCTTACCCAATGCATCCTAAACTAAGTCTGTGTCAAATAGCCTAGCCTCGCCCGCTTCGAACTGACCAACCGGAGATCTGCTCCTCCTACCATATAAAGCCTCATACGCAGCCATCTAGATACTCGACTAATAACTATTATCATATGAAAACTCCGCGGGTGGCATAAACTGGTCCCATGAACCCCGAAAATCAATGACACATGCAGGCAACATATCCTCCAAAATCTGAATAGTACGCTCTGACTGCCTGTCGTCTGAGGATGGAACGTTGTGCTCAACTCGACGTGAGTACCTAACTCCCTCTACACTGACCTCCAAAAATTGAGATGTGAACTGAGTACCTCTGTAAGAAATGATAGAAACTGGAACCCCATTCAATCAGACAATCTCCCTGATAGAAATCTCAGCTAACCGCTCCGAAGAATAAGTAGTACCAACAGGAATGAAGTGCGCGGTCTTGGTCAACCAATCCACAATACACCATGTAGCATCAAATGTCCTCGAAGTCCGTGGGAGCCTAACTACGAAGTCCATGGTGATTCTCTCCCACTTTCACTCCAGAATATCTAATCTCTGAAGCAATGCACCTAGTCTCTGGTGCTCATACTTGACCTCCTGACATTTGAGACACTGAGCCACGAACTCAACAGTATCCCTCTTCATTCTCCTCCACCAATAATGTTGTCTTAGAGCCTGATACATCTTTGCGGCACCCGGAGGGATGGAATACTGCGAACTGTGGGCCTCAGCTAGAATCAAATCTCGAAGTCCATACACATTGGGCACACAAATCTGGCCCTATATTCTCATGTCCTCATCATCACCAATAACCACACCCCTGGCATCACCGCGATGAACCTTGTCAAGAATAACGAGCAAGTGTGGATCATCATACTGGCCTGCTCTAATCTGATCATCAAGAGAAGACTTGGAATCTACACAAGCCAATACCCGCGGGGGCTCTGATAGATCCAATCTCACCAACTTACCCGCTAAAGCCTGAACATCAAGTGCTAATGGCCGCTCTGCTACTGGAAGGTAGGCTAGACTACCCAAACTCTCCGCCCTGCGACTTAGGGCATCATCCACTACATTAGCCTTCCCTGGATGATATAAAATAGTGAGGTAATAATCCTTGAGAAGCTCCGACCACCTCCTCTAATGCAAATTCGGATTCTTCTACTTAAGCAGATGCTTTAAACTACGGTGATCAGTGAAAATCTCACAATGCACTCCATACAAATAATGACACCAAATCTTAAAGGAGTGGACAATAGATGCTTGATCAAGATCGTGCACTGGATAAATCTTCTCGTGCACCTTCAAATATCTGGACGCGTAGGCAATCACCTTACCGTCCTACATCAAAACCGCTCCAAGGCCAACTCTCGAGGCATCACAGTAAACTGTATAAGAACCTGAACTCGTAGGCAAAATCAATACTGGGGCTGTAGTCAAAGCTGACTTGAGCTTCTGAAAGCTCTCCTCACATTCCTCAGTCCACCTGAGCTGAGCACCCTTCAGGGTCAGCCTGGTCACAGGTGCTGCAATGGATGAAAAACCCTCTACAAAACGACGATAGTACCCTGCCAAACCAAGAAAACTACGAATCTTGCTAGCTGATGACGGTCAAGGCCAGCTCTGCACCTCCTCTATATTTTTAGGATCAACCTGAATACCCTCACTGGACACCACGTGCCCCAAGAACTCTACTGAATCAAGCCAAAAAATCAGACATTGAAAAATTCCCATACAATCTCTTCTCTCTCAAGGTCCGAAGCACAACTCTCAATTGCTGCTCGTGATCCTTTCGATATCGGGAATACACCAAGATATCGTTAATAAACACGATGAATAAAGAGTCCAGATAAGGCCGAAATACACTGTGCATCAAGTGCATAAAGGCTGCTGGGAATTGGTCAGCCCGAATGACATAACCAGAAACTCATAATGACCATATATAGTCCGGAAAGCATTCTTCGGAATGTCTAGCCCCCGGATCTTCAACTGATGATAGCCGAAACGTAATTCAATCTTGGAAAATACCCTGGCACCGTGCAACTGATCAAACAAGTCATCTATACGAGGCAAGGGATACCGGTTCGTCACCGTAACCCTATTCAGCGGTCGATAATCAATACACATACTTATAGAACCATCATTATTCTTTACAAACAACACCGGAGCACCCCAAGGTGACACACTAGGCCGAATGAACCCCTTCTATAGGAGTTCTTGAAGCTGCTCCTTTAATTCCGTTAGCTCTGTCGGTGCCATACGATAAGGTGGAATAGAAATAGGCTGAGTGCCTGGCACCAGGTCAATACCAAAATCAATGTCCCTGTCATGTGGCATGTCTGGCAGGTCTGCAGGAAACGCGTTCGAAAATTCACGGACAACATGAACCGAATCAATAGCGGGAGTCTCACCACTGACACCCCTCACAAAATCCATATAAGATAAACACCCCTTCTTAACCATGCGCTCGACCTTCAGGTAGGAAATCACCCTGCTAGGCACATACTCAGAAGAACCTCTCCACTCAACCCTCAGACATCCTAGCATAGCTAAGGTCACGGTCTTAGCGTGCTAATCAAGAACAACACGACACAGAGATAACCAATCCATGCCTAATATCACATCAAAATCGACCATGCTACATGACCGATACACAAGGTCTACAACAATAATATCGCCCACCGGAGTTGACACATGAACAGACGTAACTAAAGACTCACGGGGCATATTCAGTAAATGAGCAAAATATGATGAAACATAGGAATATGTAGAACCAGGGTCAAATAAAGCCAAAGCATCTCGGCGACAGACTGAGACAATACCTGCGATCACTGCATCGGAGGCCATAGAATCTGGCTTGGCTGGAAACGCATACATACGGTCATGACCTCCACCTGCTTGACCTCCCCCTTTAGGGCGGCCTCTAGCGGACTGACTACCACCCTTGGCCGTCTAGGCGGGTGGTGAAGTAAGTGGAGCTGAACTCGAGGGTTGGACCCTCTACTGAGAAGAACCACCAGGATGACGTAGACAGTGCCTCCACATATGCCCAAACTCGTCGCACTCAAAGCAACTCCCTGTAGTCGGAGACGAGGACTGATAGAAACCACTGGCACCAAAATGGCCACTAAAAGAATCATGCATAGAGGAACTCTGAACTGGTGGTGCTCGAAGAACGGCCTAGCCGAGAACTGCAGGGACCATGCCCCGAAGATCCACCACTATAGGCTGGGCAGACTGAATAAGGAGGCCTGAATGAACGACCTCTACCGTGTTATAACTGCCCCATGGAAGGAGCACCACTAGAACCACCCGATCCACATGGCCTCTTGGCCTCCCTCTCCTCCCGCTCCCAGCGGCGAACCGACTGGATATCTCGAGCAATATCAACAACCTGCTCGAATGCAGCACCTGATACTCTCTCCTGAGTCATGAAAAGGCGGAGCTAATAAGTGAGGCAACCCACGAACCTCCTAATCCTCTCCCTATCAGTAGGGACCAACTCGGTGGCATGACGAGCCAACTTCAAAAATCGCATCTCATACTCCGTCACTGATAGCTCCCCCTGACGCAACTGCTCAAAATGCATGCATTGTTCCTCTCTGTGAGACTGGTACATACTTCTCCAAAAAGATAGTGGAGAAATGCTGCCAGGTGAGTGGTGCTGAACGAAAAAGCCTACGCCTCTCAAAAGACTCCCACCAAGTGAAAGAAGCACCAGAAAACTGAAAAGTAGCAAACAAGACCCCACTTATCTCCAAAATCCCGGCAGTACGCAACATTCTCTGATAGTTATCAAGAAAACCCTAGGCATCCTCGCCCTCAGCCCCACTGAATGTCGGAGGCTGAATTCCACCAAACCTCTCCAGTCTATGTTGCTCGTCATCTGGCATATCCGGAACCATGAAGTCGCAAACTGGAGCAACCGGCTGGGCTGGAACCGTCCCCGATGTTTGATGGCCTTGAGTAAATTGCTCAGGTGTCTGAGAAACTGGAGTCTGACTGCCTCCCCCGGCATTAGAAGTAGTGGCAACTGCTTGAGCAAGGGTGGTACACACAATCAATATCCAATCAATGTCTCCCGAAGACCCCGAATAACAATAGGAACTGCCAGTGCTTGAGTTTGTCCCGCTGAATTTCTTCCATGATCTGCTCTCGTAGTCCTTCGACATTGGGTACGCACAACCAGTTCTTGCATATAAGGAATCTGTACTCGGATAACTTGAACACTTTTTTATTTGGGGAGGGAATGATTTTTTCTAATTTTAATGGAAGCTAAATCGTCAAATTGTCGTGCTTTTGCTTCGGCTACTAGCAAGGATTCGACACATTCTGAACTATGGCTCCCCCGCCACCAGTGTTTAGCAATTGTATACTTAAATTGGCCAACTGGTACAAGTTTTTTATATTCCCAAACTAATGCCTTTCCACATGTCGTAGAATACCTATAGATTTCTGATATAATGCATCAGCCACAACGTTTCCCTTCCTAGGTGGTACAAAATATCAACATCATAATCCTTTAATAACTCGATCTATCTCCCCTGCCTCAAATTTATTTCTTTTTTCTTGAATATGTACTGAAAGCTCTTGTTATTGGTGAATATGTCGACAAGAACCCCAAGCAAGTAATGACGCCATATCTTCAAGGCATATACAATAGTTGCTAGGTCCAAGTCATGAGTGGGGTAATTCTACTCGTGCTTCCTTAGTTGTATCGAAGCATAGGCAACAACTCTCCCGCGTTGCATTAAAACACTGCTCAATCCCACTCTAGAGACATCACAATATATAATGTACCCCTCGGGTCCTTCAGGAAGAGTTAGAACAGACGCGAAGGTTAAGCTCTCATTTAACTCTTGGATGTTTTTTCCACAAACATCAGTCCATCAAAATTTGGTTTCCTTATGCCTCATCATCATTAGTGGAGCAGCTATAGATGAGAAATTCTCCACAAACATTCAGTAGTAACTGGATAAGCCCAAGAAGCTGCGTACCTTGATAGGAGTTGTGGGCTTAACCAATTCTTAACTGCTTCAACCTTTTGGTTATCAAATTTGAAACCCCTCACTCAATATAATGTGCCGAAGAAATGACAACGAGTTCGACCAGAACTCACACTTGGAAAATATGGCTTACAACTTGTGATCCCGGAGCGTGTGTAGGACTTTTTGCAAATGCTCTGCGTGTTCTACTTTTGATCAGAAGTACACCTAAATATCCTCTATAAAATATCCAATAATGGCATGAACACTCGATTCATCAGATCTATAAAAATTGTTGGTGCATTAGTTACGCCAAAGGACACAACAGGAAACTCATAATAGTCATATCTAGTCTGAAAGGTTGTCTTCGGGACATCTTCTTCCTTGATCCTCAACTAATGTTACCCATATATGAGATAGATCTTCAAAAAATACATAGCTCCCTACAATTTATCAAATAAATAAATTGTTCGCATGAGCGGATAATTGTTCTTAATGGTAAAATTATTTATCTATCGATATTCAATACATATACCCAACGAACCACCTTATTTTGAACAAATAGTACCGGGGCTCCCCATGGAGAAGTCCCAAGTCAGATAAAGCCTTTATCAAGAAGGTGTTAACTGACCTTTTATTTCCTTAAACTCTACAAGATACATCATGTACGGAAAAATAGATATTGGTTGCATATCATGTGACACATCGATAGAAAACTCGATCTATCTCTTTGGTGGAATACCCAAGAGCTCGTTAAGGAACACAATGGAAAATTAAGAAACAACCATAACAAATTGAAGGGTTGGAGGCTTTCTTCCGCATCCTGCACTCGCACCAAATGAGAGAAACACCCTTTCCAGATCATCTTTCGAGCCTTAATCTAAGAAATAAACTTTTCTTTTGGTATTTCCACATCACCATTCCATTCGACAATGGGCTCTCCCGAGAAGTTAAAGTGAACAACTTTCTTCCAATAATCCACTATAGCATAACAAGAGGCTAGATAATCAATTCTCATAATAACATAAAATTCTATCATTTCTAACTCCTTCAAATCAGCTAAGGTATGGTGACCATGAATCACCATATCACAATCTCGATATATCCGCCTAACTACCATAGACTCGCCCATAGGTGTGGACACTTCAAACGCTTGTCGTAACAATTCAGGTACTTTACCATATTTACTAGTAACATATGGGGAGATATACATCAACGTGGAACCTGGATCGATCAACGTACATATTAATGGAGAATGCATATAGTATACATGTCGGTTGGATAATGTATAAAAATTTTGGAAACCACAAATATTAGAAATATGAGTTCTTTATGGAAGGTTAAACCACTAATGGAGATTATGAATTAGATATAATTAAATATTACTCAGCCACTCTTTGGGTCATATCATATATGTTGTACCTAGCCTCATAGAGGACTCGGTAAAGTTTATTTTATTATCACATCGTACCCAGACTCAAAGGATCTCGGTTGTACCTGGTCTTAACAAAACTTGGTGTGCTCCGTCTAAAGAGGACTCGGTCGTACCCGACCACATAAGGTCTCGGTGATCTTTCATATCACATCACTTTGTACCCTACCTCATAGTGGACTCGGTCATACCTGGCCACACAAAGGCTTGGTAACATCTCACATCATACCTAACTAATCAGTGATTTCACAATATGTGTCATACTTGTCCGTCTATCTCGCGGCTCGGTAAAGTAAAATAGATACATATACAAATGCATTTAAGTTCAATGCATGGTTGTTTTCAAGAGATACTAAGATTTTAGTTAAATTAATCAGGATCATGTTTTCTAACCTCAAGACAATATCTGGGAACATCTCAAACTCTAAAGGGAAGTCAATGGTAATAATGTACAAGAATAGGGACATCGTTATTGATAGGAGATTAGATCAAACCAATTTTCAACACAAAAATCCTTTAGAGGGAGAGAGGGACTTACACCAAATCATGTCAAGAAAGAAAGTCACCTTACATACCTTGTTGTAGAACTAGTATTGCTTCTATGATGGTTACTCTACCTCCAACGAATCTTCACGATCAAAATAATGAGATAATAGATATTTTAGTGACGATTCAAAGCTCTTTCATGGTACATCCTACTAGATTCACTTTCGACTGCCTTAGACTATTTCGAGAATTATAAAGGGGTTTGAGAGTATTTTGGAAGAAAAAATGTTGATGACCATCGTAGAATGAAAGATAAATATTTACATTGCCTTTATATATCCCACCAACATATAGGAAACTCCGCAGCTGACATGTACAAAATGCATCACCCTGCTAGTTGCAGCAACCAGTGAGACAACTGGCACAATGTAACGACCCGCACAGTTGTTTTGAGAGTATTAGCCTCGATACCCTTTTTACTGCTTCCCCTGTATCATTTTATGCTTATGTGACTTGCCGGGAGGATTTGTTTTTGGTTTTGGAGTGAAATGGTACAATCAGTCCCTAAAATGGAAGCTTTAGTTCTAGGAATGTGACCGTAGTTGGAATTATGTGAAGACGACTCCATAATGGAGTTTCATTGGTTCCGTTAGGTCCTTTGGGTGATTTTGGACATAGGAGTGTGTACGGATTGTTATTTCGAGGTACGTAGTTGAATTAGGCTTGGAATGGCGAAAGTTGGATTTTTGGGAGTTTGACCAGGAGTGGACTTTTTGATATCGCTATCGGATTCCAATTTCGGAAGTAGGAGTAGGTCTGTAATATGGAATATGACTTGTGTGCAAAATTTGAGGTCAATCAGACGTGATTTTATAGGGTTGGACATCGATTGTGGAAGTTTGAAGTTTTGAAGTTCATTAAGCTTGAATTGGGGTGCGACTCATGTATCTAATTTTTTTTATGTGATTCGAAGGCTAAACTAAGTCTGTATCGTGTTTTAGGACTTGTCGGTATGTTTGGTTGAGGTCCCGGGGTCCTCGGCTTTATTTTTAGTGATTAACGGATAATTTGGAGTTGTGTTGGATTTGCTGAAGCATTGATGTACCTGGTGTAATCGCACCTACGCACTTTGGGCCACAAGTGCGGCACCGCAGAAGCGGACATCATGTCGCAGAAGTGAATCTGTGCCTGCCCAGCTGGGACCGCAGATGCGGTCAGAGTCTCGCAGAAGGGGACTCGCAGGGGCGAAAGATGGAGCGCAGAAGCGGGCGCGTGGGCGCGCAGATGCGGCCTTTTGCTCGTGGAAGCGGACTCTGTGGACTTAAGTGATGTCTGCACCTGCGGTGGTTTTTTTCAGGTGCAGAGCCGGAGATGCAGTGAATCCCTCGCAAAAGCGAAATCACTGGGCAATAAAGGGGAAATTTTGAGAGTTTGATCCCTTTTTTATTTTTAGACTTTGAGAGCTCGGATTGAGGCCAAAAATTGAGAGATTTTCATAGGAAGCGATTGGCGATGATTCTTGACTCATTTTTGGTTATATTCTACTAATCCATTGTTAATTTCATCTTCTAAGTAAGATTTTGGGTTGAGATATTTGGGGAAAATGTTTGAATGTTCTTAAACTGAATTTTATGATTTTTATTGGGATTTTAGTATCGAATTTGAGTAATTTTTGTATGGGTGAACTCATGGTGGAATGGGTGTTCATATTTTGTGACTTTTACTCGATTCCTAGACGTGGGCTCGGGTCGACTTTTTGGCGAGAATTTCTAGTTTCTTGTTAAAGTCATGGTTTCATTAATTAGATTAGTTTCTTATAGTTATATATTTGGTATGAAATTGCTTTTGGCTAGATTTAGGTCATTCAGAGTCTGAGCGTAGAGGAAAGACATCCTTATTGATTGACTGAGCTTGGTTTCAGGTTAGTGGATTGCCTAACCTTGTGGGGGGGGGGGGGGATCCCC
>ML382542.1:0-30057 GCA_005239525.1 Nicotiana knightiana | reverse complement strand
GGCTTGCCTAACTTTGTTGGGGGGGGGGGGGGGGGAATCCCCTTAGGATTTGGTACTATTCTGACAATTCTGATATGTGAATGTCGTGTACGCGAGATGACGAGCGCATACATGGGCTAATTTTTTAGAATGTGGTTTCTACTGAACAACAACTTGTTATATCTTAAATGAGTCACCCAACATGTATAGTTATCCTATTTAACCTAATATCGTATGTGGCTAAAATCGGACAACCCGATTTTATGATCACTTAAGTGATGTCTGCACCTGCGGTGGTTTTTTGCAGGTGCGGAGCCGGAGATACGGTAAATCCCTCGCAGAAGCAAAATCACTAGGAAAAAAAAGGGAAATTTTGAGAGTTTGATCCCTTTTTTATTTTGAGACTTTGAGAGCTCGGATTGAGGCCATAAATTGAGGGATTTTCATAGGAAGCGATTCGCGAATGATTCTTGACTCATTTTTGGTTATATTCTACTAATCCATTATTAATTTCATCTTCTAGTTAAGGTTTTGGGTTGAATATTTGTGGAAAATGTTGGAAAGTTCTTAAACTGAATTTTTTTATTTTGATTAAGATTTTAGTATCGAATTTGAGTAATTTTTGTATGGGTGAACTCATGGTGGAACGGGTGTTCATATTTTGTGGCTTTTACCCAATTCCCAGACATGGGCTCGGGTCGACTTTTTGGCGAGAATTTCTAATTTCTTGTTAAAGTCATGGTTTCATTAATTAGATTAGCTTCTTATAGTTATATTTTTGGTATGAAATTGCTTTTTGCTAGATTTGGGCCATTCGAAGTCGGAGCGTAGAGGAAAAGGCATCATTATTGATTGATTGAGCTTGGCTCAAGGTTAGTGGATTGCCTAACCTTGTGGGGGGAAATCCCCTTATGATTTGGTACTATTCTGACAGTTCTGATATGTGAATGTCGTGTATGCGAGGTGAAGAGCGCATACATGGGCTAATTTTTTAGAATCTGGTTTCTACTAAACAAAAACTTGTTATATCCTAAATAAATCACCCAACATGTGTAGTTATCCTATTTAACCTAATATCGTATGTGTATACGGCTAAAATCGGACAGCCCGATTTTATGATCATTATGGCATTCCACAACCCGTATTCAGAGGGGTCAAATCATAGTTCGAGATTTGACATCGAGGAAGCATATCAAGGATTCTCCACGCTCGGCCTCAAGGCGGTATAAATCGATGACCATCATGGAAAAGATGGAAATTCCCAAAAGGCACGTGGTTAAAGCTGACCAAGCCGCAAGAGTAGTACAAGCCCGTACCATGACATTAAATAGATGTACCAACTGCATTTCATTGTAGTAATTAGACATATACTATGTTGGGATTCCCTCGCTTATATAAAGGGTACACTTGTCATTTTGTAAGACATACGATATTCAATTCAAGAACAAGAACATTCTCTACTCTCTAACTCAAACATTCTCTACATTTGTTCCATTGATTTATTGTGTTCATTATTGTCCTTCACTTATTGCTCATTTTTTATCACAAAGAGGCCATCTTCGAGGCCCTCAATACTGTTATATCTTCATAGACCGCCCTCTGCCAAGCATTCGAGCTCGACCTCGAGGCCCTGTTTCGGCCAGCTCGAGACCTTGTCTCTCAATAGCTCGGTCTGCATATCTCTACTTTCCTTTATTATTATCAAACTTTCTTCGCTTATATTTAGCATCTATTGCCTAACAACTAGTATTAAAATAAATCACATATTTTCAGAACAACAAAATCAAATTTAATTGTAATTACCATTTTCACGGTAAACAGTTTGGCACCCACCGTGGGGCTAAAAATAATAGTGATTGTTTTAGTGCTGGTATTCTAAAAACACAAGTTATTCTTTACACTTTTTCTTGTCCAAGAATCTTCAATTTCAGGTCAGAAAAAGTCTAACTCAGTGATGCACATGATAACAACGGTCCTGCGGATCGTGGACAGAACAATGATGTCGCTTCAGGCGCCGGTGTACCACAGAAAAATCTTGAAGGGGCACCAGTACGAATCCCTGTTGATGAAGGCTCATGCAACGCTCAACATGTCGATGTAAGCTCCCATACAGAAGGAAGTGTGTGCGAAGGAGACCAACTTGAAGCATAGAGAGGCCTTGCTCATAAGGAAAGAGATGTTAGCCTTCATATCATTTTTGAGATGTTGCAAGCACAATAAGTGGCTATTGCTCAGCTACAAAGCCTAAAAAAAACTCCAAGCACAGCACCACCGGAAACGGCTGCTCGAGTCGAACAGGCACCATAAAGGTCGAGCAATAATAGGTCAGCAGCCATCCCCGCTATTATGAAGATGCTCGAGGGCCTCACAAAGAGGATTGAATCAGATGAAAAGAATATAGAAGCTAACGACAAAAATTTGGAGACCTATAACTCGAGGGTCGATCAGATCCCGGGCGCACCCCTAATTTTAAGGGTGTAGGTTAAATGAAGTTCATGCAAAAGCTATTCACATAAAGTGCGGCCCCTAAGCCCATCCCGGAGAAATTCAGAATGCCCGATCTCCCGAAGTACAATGGGACCTTGGACCTTAATGAGCACATTACTGCTTACACTTGTGTTGTGAACGGGAACAACTTAAAAGATGACGAGATTGAATCCGTCTTATTGAATAAATTTGGAGGAACGCTGTCCAAAGGGTCCATGATGTGGTATCATAACCTTCCCCCGAACTCAATAGATTCATTCGCCATGATGGCAAACTCTTTTGTGAAGGTGCATGCTGGTTCCATCAAGGTTGCTACGAGGAAATCTTATGTCTTCAAAATCAAACAAAGAGAGAATGAGATGTTAAGAGACTTCGTATCCCGCTTCCAATTGGAACGAATGGAATTACCAACGGTCTCCGATGATTGGGCACTACAAGCCTTCGCTCAGGGCTTGAATGAACGAATCTCGATAGCTTCCAAGCAGCTGAAGAAAAACTAAATCGAGTATCCCACCGTAGTTTGGGCGGATGTACACAATAGGTATCAGTCAAAGATCAGAGTCGAGGATGACCAATTGGAAGACCCCTCGGGCTTAGTGTACCATAGCAGGCTCTTAGCAAAGAAGTCGAGGCTTCATGAGAGAGAGCTGAGGCCAAGCAAAGAAAGGTATCAACCATATATAGAAAATTGGAGAAATATCCCGAGGCATAACATACCTCGAAGTGATTGAAGGATGGATCGAGGCTACAATCCTAGAGGACTCGTGAACAAATCAGGGTTTGACAGGCATACATGGCCGATAGAGGCACCCCGACTAACTGAGTATAACTTCAACATTGATGTTTCAGACATTGTATCGGCCATGGGTAAAATCAAAGACACTAGGTGGCCAAGACCCGTACTATCATATCCTTCACAAAGGAACCCTAATTTGATATGCTAATATCACAACACTCACGGTCATAGGACCGAGGATTGCAGACAGCTTCAAGAAGTGGTAGCCCGACTGATTAGCAAAGGGCACCTTCGAGAGTTCCTCAGTGACCGAGCTAAAAACCAATTTCGGGAAAGAGAGGCGAATAGGAAAAATGAAATAGAAGAACCACAACACATCATCCATATGATTATTGGAGGAGTAGACGTCCCTCAGTGACCCATTTCAAGCGAACAAAAGCATCCATCACCAGGGAAAAGCGAACTCAGAGCTACATACATAGAGATGCTCCTCAATTCAGTAAAGAGGACATTGATACCTTGTCTCAACCTCATAATGACGCATTGGTAATTTCTTTTATTTTGAATAAATTTCAGGTTAAACGTGTGCTCATAGATCCAGGTAGCTCGGCCAACATAACTAGGCCGGGGGTGGTAGAGCAACTCGCATTGCTCGACCAGATCGTGCCCGCCTCTCAAGTCATCGACAGATTCAACATGGAGAGCGAGATAACGAAAGGGGAAATCATCCTCCCAGTCAACGTGGCCGGTACAATTCAAGATACCAAGTTTCATGTCATCGACGGATTCAACATGGATGGCCATGAATTCATAGTATGAGGGAGGTTCCATCAACCCTTAATCAAATGATGAAGTTTCCTACGAAGGATGGGGTAAAAACAGTATACGGAAAGTTGGACGCAGCAAAAAAGATGTTCGCAGTGCACGATCTGGCATCTGGACCGACACCTTCTACATCGAAGGATCCAAAGAGCAAGCAAATAGCCGAGTATCAATCACAAACTAAATCTTCGGATGAACGAATAAAGGACCGTGTCGCGTCCTTGGAACGAGTAACTGAAGCATATCGAGGCTTGAATTTCACCACAGTTAAGGTACAATCCTCTCCCTCTTTCCTTCACATTTTACACTAACTTGTGTGCAGGTGTTAGATCGAAAGGAATCGAAGCACCCTCCAGCTCGAAGGCCTTAGGTTTTAAAGCTTGCGTTGCGCTCTTTTTCCCTCATATCAGATTTTATCCCAAATGGGTTTTACCGACGAAGTTTTTAACGAGGAAACATCTATATGCTACCTAAGGAGAACTCAACAAGTGTTCAAGCCGTCTCTTCAATGAACCTCAAATACTAAAGGGCATCCCCCCGGGATATCACCTCCACGATGAAATTAAAATATGCCAATAAGGGTCTCGATAGGAGAACGATGTATCGGACAAAACGGTCGAATGAACCGTGTCCACGTAGAATAATAGAACCCTCGATGGCGAAAACATGTACACTTGTACCAAGTAATCGAAGGAGAATCTTTTATCATCGAAACACTTCGCTCGTGAAAGAAGTTTTCTATTTTTACAAGAAACGGCGCCATAGCTAGAAATTTCCCGAACACTCGGGGCTGATATCAAAAAATCAAAGCCGTAAGACCTTAAGGCCGGCAATTTTGAGCTCATAAGCCCTCAACGAGGCAATATCGCATTTGTAAGACCTCAACGAGGCATTATCAAACATGTAAGCCCTCTACGAGGCAACTTCAAATCTGTAAGACCTCAACGAGGCATGTTCAAATTCATAAGCCATCCGTGAGGAACCAATATAAGCCCTCTATCAAAAATGTAAGACCTCCATGAGGCAACATCAAGTTTATAAGACCTCAATGAAGCAACATAAAAAAGTTTGCTATTTTCACAAGGAACGACTCCAAAGCCAAAAACAATTGATGTCCAGGGAGCTACCATCGACAGTCACCCTATCAAGCCATAAAAAACTCGAAGACATTAGACCTCAGGGCCGGCAACTTCGAGCTCATAAGCACTCAATAAGGAAATATCAAACTTGTAAGACCTCAAGCAAGGCATGTACAAATTTGTAAGACCTTAAAAAGGCATAATCCCGATACCAAAGTCAAGGCTATATATTCGAACTTGTAGGACCCCTAAAAAGGCATACCCTCGATATAGACACCAAGGCTTTCTCACTCGGGGACTAAAAGTCTACTCCCAAATACAATGACCACGGTCATAAGGCTCCGGCCAAACTAACGTGACTCAGAGACGTCTGACCGTCGCCATAAAATTTCAGGCCTTTAAATACATCGAAAATACTTTAAAAAGAACCGCTTAATTAGGCTACCCTCGGCATAGGAAAAAGAGCTTCGATCATATCAGCTCCGACAATGAAAAGGCTTTGAAAATTCAGCCATAGAGCAAAACCTTCCGAGGTGCTCATTTATCATCACATAACGGCTCATAATCGAGGTTCTTTCGAGCTGTCGAATAGCTGGACGAACACAAAAAATTCAAAGAGTCTTTAAAGAGGGAAAATAATAGCCATATTAAAGGTCGTACCGACCCAATGGATAAGAGCCTAAGCGCCAGCCATATTAAAGGTCGTACCGACCCAATGCGTAAGAGCCTAAGCGCCAGCCATATTAAAGGCCGTACCGACCCAATGCGTGAGAGCCTAAGTGCCAGCCATATTAAAGGTCATACCGACCCAATGCGTAAGAGCCTAAGCGCCATCCAAAAGAGCCTCAAGGCCGATTTAAAAAACCTAAGGGTCGATGAGCTCGTGTCGAAACTCGACTCAAGGAGTGAGCCCTAAATGGTTAACTAAAGCGCCTAAGGGCCAATGAGTAAGAGCCCACAGGCCATCCTTAAAAGCCTCAGGGAAAATTTATAACCCCAAGGGTTTCATTTTGAATTACAATTTATCGGACTAATTATTGACAAGCATCGAAATTCAAAAAAAAAAAGAAATACAGACACAAGCAAATCAGAAATACCAAAGTATTTTTTATATATATATATATATATATATGTATTATAAATATACATTTACAATGCTCCCACAATAGTTTTATACAAAGGACAAGAAAGAAAATCCATGCTACTCTCGGGACCAGCTCCTTCGACAGCCTTCAAATATCAGCATCGGCATCATTCGCCTGGCCTGCTTTATCTCCTCCGAAAGATCAAAGCCTCTAGCATTAAACTCTTCTAGGGTATCCCTCTGAGATCTACATCAGGCATACTCATTTTCCCTCTTATCTCTGTCAAAGGCTCCCCTCAGCTCAGCCCACGCATCGGCAGTATCTTTAAGTTAAACACCCACTTTCTTATCGGCCTTTGATCGAACTTCTTCAGCTTCATCCCGGGCGTCCAAGACCTCAGTCTTCATCTTCAAAATATCAGTCTCGAGCTTGGCAATCATGCCCGTCTGAATCGAGCTGCTTTCTCGAGCATTGCGGAGTTGTACCTCGAGGGCAGAAGCTTTGTCCAAAGCATTCCTTTGGGCCGCAGCATGAACACCTATCTGCGCCTTCAACATATTGCATTCGGAATTGACCTGTCCGACTTCGCCCCAAAGGAATTCAAACACCTCTGTTTTTTTTTGCAACTGAAGCACCAAAACATTAGTTTTCGAAGAGGGGAAAGGAAGCACGTACTCCCTCAAAATAAGGATTACATGTTGCTCAAGATTTCCTTTGTAGCCTCGACTATGATTCATCTCTGATCGAAGATATATCAACTCTCTTGTCTTTTTACCACAAAGAAGCCTGAGATATTTCTCCTTGCCAAGGCTTCCCGCAACTTGGCCTCACAGCGAAGCAGCTCGGACTTGAGCTTGTCAAAAGCCTATGAAAAAGAAGCTTTAGTTCAAAAGATCAAAATACAAAGCTGAATAATCAACAAAGTCAACAAAAACTCACGACGGAACAAAGCCGTTGAGCCTCCTCAAAAGTTGAGCATGTGTCTACTGGCCTGGTCTCATCGGCCCCAGTTGAACCGCTCTCGGTCAGGATATGTGTCACGACTCAAAATCCAATACAGGTCGTGATGGCGCCCAACACCGGAGTCAGGAAAGCCACCAGTTTTTTACTACTGAGATTATCCTTATTTGACATACCAACCCCACAATTTCAAAAAATTTAAGCTTAGATCATTTAAATAAAAGCGGATAGATTAACCAACTCAAGTAAATACAGCCACAATGATCATGAACCAATATATACTGTCCCAAAATATAGAGTCTACTAAGTGTGTGCCAGGAACTAGTGTCACAAGTCAACAGGCGAACTAGTAGAACATACAAAAGATGATAGAAATTGTACTACTATCTGAAAGGAGTAGATAGAAATAAACAAAAGATAACTCCATAGTACTGCTGAGAATCGCCAAGGAAGGCACCTCACCATGGAGTCAGGTCCAGAATATATGTCAAGCTCCGGTCGGATAACCAGATGCACCAGCCTCAGAACCTGTACAATTAAGTACAAAAGCATAGTATGAGTACATAAACAGATATGTACACAGTGAGTATCCCGCCTAACCTCGAAGAAGTAGTGACGAGAGGTCGACTTGATACTTACTAGGCTAGACAATATGGAATAAGTAAAGGCTAACCAGTAGTAGCAGTAATGAACAGTAATAATGAAATGATCATCAAATAACAATCACTAGTACCCTCGCGCCATCCTTTTACCATGGCATACAAGCTATTTAACCTTCTTTATTTTCATGAAATAAACGGTTACAATTATAGGGCTTCTCGCAAATTACCAAAGCGTATAACAGGCTATGAGCGTACAGTCATTACGACATGAAAAGTAAATGTGCACTGCTGAGGGTCAAATGGCCCGAACCATAGATGCATCTATCTGCCCCGCTCGCGAATCCAACATGTGACACGGTTAATATAATACCAAGACCACCCCCGCTCGTGAATCATACATGCCACTCGGGTTAATATAATATTAGGGCTACTCCGCTCGCGAATCATCTATGTGACTTGGGTTCCCATTTAAATTCATGATTAGTAGGAGATTTCCAGATAATTTAGCAGGGAATATACTAACAGTGTGAGAATTTTTGAAATATCAATTTCAAGCATAACCCCTTAGACCTAACATGTGAGATTCGAGGGTATTAGACTACTTAATCCATATACAATATCACATATAATAGTAGCTGCGCATGGACTCTCGTCACTTCATGCATACGCAGCCTCCGCAAATAAGGACAAAACCACCATTTATAATCACCTATGGGGACAATTCCCTCTTATAAGGTTAGAAAGGAGAGTCACCTCGTGTTGAATTCACTCCCCGGACCAAGAACACGCACGAAACTCCAAACTTTATGCTCAAAGTATGGAAATTCTCCTACTCATTTAGTAAATTCACCACTCTTGAAGAAATTCTAAAATCCGGCCCCGGGTCTACATGCTCGGATTCCAATAATTCTCGAAGGAAACACTCACCTATAACCTAAGGATCACTAATATACGAATTTCATTCGATTTCATAGCTAATTGACAGGTAAATTCTCTAATTTTCGAAAGCCCTAGGTTACTACGCCATTCTTGATTTTTCACTAATTTAGGTAGTCAATTAAGCTAGTAATCCATGCATAAAGCTAATATTAGATTAGAATTTACTTACCTTCAATAACCAGGTCGTTTTCCCCTCTAAAATGGTGGAAATCTCCCCAAGGAAGAAGAAGAAGAAGATAAGGGAAATTAATTAATTCCTGTGTATAAAAATACAATGTCTGAAAAGTGCTTCTGCACATGCGGCTCGAGGACCGCACCTACGGTCTCGCACCTGCGGAAATGGACGAGGAAGCCTGGGCCGCACCTGCGGATTTTTGTCCACACCTATGAGAATTGGCCTAACAACTAGGGGTCGCACTTGCGACGCTGGGACCGCAGGAGCACTCCCGCACCTGCGATTGGGCAACCGCACATCCGGTCACACCAGAACAGGTGCACCAACAGCTAATTCAGTTCATTTTTGGCCTCGTGTGGTGTCAGGGAGGAAACTGGGCGAACCCGAACCCCCTGTCCAAATATACCAACAAGTCCCAAATCATAATGCGGACTCGCTCGAGCCTTCAGAACACCCAAAACAATGCTAAAACACAAAATCACACCTCAAAACCCCTAGAACCAAACTTAGGAACTTTAAGTTTTCTAGAATTCGCTAACAACGTGCCGAGTCAACCTATACTACTTGGAATGACACCAAATTTTGCAGGCAAGTAATAAATGATATAACGGAATTGTTCCCGGTCTCGAAATTCCGTTCGGACCTCGATAACAGAAAAAGACTCCCCAAACCACAATAGGAATTTAAGGAACTTCTTATTTCAATATTGGGCGCCAAAACGCTCCCGAGTAATCACAGACCCATTCCGATCATACGCCCAGGTCCGGAATCATCATACAAAGCTACCGGAATCACCGAAACTCGATTATGAGATTGTTCACTAAAAATGTTGACTGAAGTCAAACTTGGCCTTAAAGGCGAACGTTGAGGAACCAATTGTTGCTATAGCACTCTAAACACTTCTGAATCCCGGACCACCCGCCCCCGCAAGTCATAAATGATAATAAGCCACTATGGGAAGTTTCATTTAGGGGAACGGGGTCCGATAACGCAAAACGACCTGTCGGGTCGTTACATTCTCCACCTCTTAAACAAACATTTGTTCTCAAATGGGTCTAGAATCATACTTGAACTGTTGAATAAGTGTGGATATCTGCTCCGCATGTCCTTCTCGGACATCCAGGTCGCCTCCTCAACTGGTTGGCCCTTCCACTGGACCTTTACGGCGAAAACTCTCTTGGACCGGAACTAGCGGTTCTGCCTATCAATAATAGCAACTGGCCTGCTCGTAGCCCAACCGCTCATCCAACTGAATAGTGCTAAAATCAACCACATGAGAGAAGTCGTCGTGGTACCTCCGGAGCATGGATACATGAAAAACTGGATGAACTCCTGATAAACTGGGAGGTAAGACCAACTCATAATCAGCCTCCCTAACTCGTCTCAACACCTCGAAGGGACCTATAAACCTCGGGCTTAGCTTGCTCTTCTTCCCAAACCTCATAATACCTTTGATAGGCGAGACCTTCAATAGGACCTTCAACGCACCCTTTCTCCTGAATCAACTTCACTTTCTCCAAAGCATCTCTCACCAGGTCGGTACCATATAACCTAGCCTCACAAGGCTCAAACCAACCGATGGGGTAACGACATCGCCGACTATACAAAGCGTAAAATGGTGACATTTCAATGCTGCGCTGATAACTATTATTGTAAGCAAACTCGGCCAAAGGCAAGAATTGGTCCCACTGACATCCGAAGTTAATCACACATGCCCTGAGCATGTCCTCTAATATTTGAACTGTACTCTCCTACTGACCATAAGTCTGATGGTGAAATGATGTGCCGAGGTCTATCTGGGTACCCATCTCACTATGCAATGCTCTCCAGAAGTGCGAGGTGAACTGAGGACCTCGATATGATATAATGGACACCAGCACACCATGAAACCGGAATATCTCCTGAATGTAGATCTGGGCTAAGCTCTCAAAAGTATAAGTAGTAGCCACTGGAATGAAATACGCCGATTTGGTCAATCTATCCACCATGACCCAAACTGCATCAACCTTACGCAAAGTTCGAGGCAACCCAACCACGAAGTCCATAGTGATGCGCTCCCATTTCCACTCAGGAATGAGCATCTGCTGAAGTAGGCCTCCTGGCCTCTAGTGCCCATACTTAACTTGCTGGCAATTAAGACACCTAGTCACATACTCCACAATGTCTTTCTTCATTCGCCTCCACCAGTAATGCTGCTTCAAATCACGATACATCTTCGTAGCACCAGGGTGAACAGAATACCGAGAATTGTGTGCCTCCTCTAGAATCCTCTCCCTCAAGCCATCAACTTTAGGAACACATAAGCAGCCCTGAAGTCTCAGAACACTATCCTCGCCAATAATAACCTCATTCGCCCTACCTTGAACCATTGTCTCCCGAAGTTCTGCTAAGCACGGATCATAGAACTACCGGGCCTTAATCTCCCACAATAACGAAGACTGAGCAACCACACGTGCTAAAACTCGACGAGGCTCTGAAAGGTCTAATCTCACCAGGCGATTGGCCAAGGACCGAATGTCCAAGGCTAGAGGTCTCTCCTCCGCTGCTATATAAGCCAAGCTACCTGTATTAGTAAAAGTGAGTTTCATATGTAAGCCAACTTTTGACAACTCAGCTAGTTACGTGGACACAGGAGAACGCGACAGCTGGATGTGATTCTTTGAAGAGGCACGATTCAATAAACCCTCGAGTTTATCAGCCACAAGAAACTCAACCTGATCAAAATAGGGAAGCGGCGCGGTGAGAATGAATCTAGACAAAGCTACGGGCAGATTCAAGAACCCACAATTGATTACTGGAACGTTATGTAACCGTACCCCAATTATTGTTATCCTTTGTAACACCTCATTAATGTCATAAATAGTCATTGATGAGCAATCATGGCAAGAGCTGTACGTTATATCAAGGAATATCCTAAACAAGGAAGAGGAATACATCTTGTAAAGACATCCGATTCTCGAATACATTCTACTTTGCTTTTTTATATTTCTGCAATATTGTCTATTATTCATTTTTTTCTATTTCCTTGATTATCAGTAACCCGCATTCATCCTAAAAATAGCTTTAGACAAAGGATCTAATTCTTTGGTTAAACAAATTGGTTTCGTTACCGGGAATCTGATAATCTTTGTTTTCTTTTCAAGTGATATCCTCTAAACTATGTCGAACACCAACGACAACAACCAGCAAAGGAATGGAACCCCAGTTCTCTCGCCTTCAGGAACCCCATGTGGTTCAAGGGAACAATACCCAGAAAGATCAAGTAACAACAATGGTGATGATGATCAAACTGTGGAACAAGATCGTGTAAAGCAAATGATTGCAGAGTATGTGAGCCAAGCTTTGCAAGAATTTGCGAGGGGATTACCGGCAGCGTTACCTATACCATCGACGCCACCCCTCAATAATACAATCACCATGGAAAATCCTCAATCTGGGTTGGCAAACTCGGGAAAAGGACATACTCCTAATGAATCTCTCAAAGCAAGACCAGATGTATCCAATAACTCAGAATTACAAAATTTACTACTAACCATGCAGAAACAGATGAAGGAGCAGAACCATCGCATCGAACAAATTCCTGGAGTACCACCTATCATCAAAGGCATTAATGTTGATAGATATTCTCAACAACGTTGGAAGCCACGTGCAGCACCATTGCTTATACCCAAGAAGTTTAAAGTGCCTGAAGTTCCCAAATATGATAGAAAAACTGACCCACGTGATCATGTGACTGCTTTCACTACTTGAGTAAAACGCAACGACTTAACAAAATAAGAGATTGAATCAGTCCTTGTCAAAACAATTGGGGAAACCCTCACCAAAGGATCCCGAACCTGGTATTCTCTCATCCCTAAAAATTCTATTGACTCTTTTGCTGAGCTTGCAGATTCATTTATAAAAGCACACTTTGGTGCATAAAAAGTTGAGAAAAGAATGGAAGACATATTATAAATAAAACAAGGAGACATGGAACTACTCCGTGAGTTTGTAGACATGTTTCAACGAGAAAGAATGTAGTTACCTAGGGTGCCTGATAAATGGGCAGCCATGGCATTTGCAAGCAACCTAAACGATAAAAGCACAGAAGCCACAAGACGACTTAAGGAAAGTATAAGAGAATTCTTTGCTAAAACATGGAACGATGTATATAATAGGTATAGTACGAAACTCGGAATACAAGTAGATATCATTGCTCGTTCGAGAGATGAAGATCATTCCAAATGCAGATGTCCTGAATCAGATAGAAGATCAGGTAAAAATAGGTACGATCCTTACTTAGGACCCTCGAGACGCGATATTCATCCCAGATTCGAAAACACTAGGTCGGACTATAGACCATAGGGAAGAGACGTAGTCTCATTCTCGTCTAGATCCAGAAAAGATCAAGATGAACGACCTAGAGGTAATACTCAAATTGGGGATCAAACCTTTGATGTAAGTACTAATGAACTTGTCACAATATTGAGGAACACGGGAGACAAGGTTAAGTGGCCCAAAGAGATAAGATCAAATCCAAAGAGAAAGAACCCGTTTCACTGCTGTGAATTCCATATTGATCATGGGCACAAAACTGCGGATTGCAGATTTTTACAAGGTGATGTAGAAAATTTATTGAAACAAGGCTATTTAATAGAATTTTTTAGTGATAAAGGTAAATAAGCATATATGAGGAACATGCAGGAGCCCCCGAATCCTCATTCTCCAAAACGAACCATCAACGTGATACACGGAGGTGAAGAAGTAAATGGTGTGATCTGCAAAACAACCAGAAAGTTCACAATTACACATGGAAAACGGGCTCGTGAAAATATGGAAGAGGATGATATAACTTTCGATGATGCAGATATCGGCAGACTAATGCATCCTGACAATGATGCTCTGGTAATATCTTTACTTATTCATGACACTAACGTAAAAAAAATGTTGATTTATCCAGGCAGTTCAGTCAATATCATTTTTCTAAGAGTCGTGGAAGAAATGCTATTGGGGAATCAAGTAATCCCAATGGCACGAGCCATATAAGGGTTTGATAACTCTACGATTATAACAAAAGGAGAAATTCAGCTTAACACCTATGCTGGGGGGGGGGATCAAAAGTACCAGGTTCCAAGTCATTGAGACTGACATGGCTTATAACGTAATCGTGGGAAGGACCTAGATCCACGACATGAAAGCAATACCCTCCACGTTGCATCAGGTAATTAAATTCCCCTCTTAATTGGGGATTGAGCAAATAAGAGGCGATCAGCAGACCGCGAGAAATATTAACTTTGTGGTACACTACAATAAGAAAATAGAGGTAGAAGAATCACGAGATAAGGGAATATCCCAAGCAGGTAACGCCGCCCAAACATGCATGGAAGAAATTACTACTCAAATAGGTACGAAAGGTATTGTTGCTGAAACATGTATGAAAGAAAATACTTACGAGAAGGTGAATCAAGTTACCACAGAAGGTGTACTATACCACACAGATGCAGATTCCAGACCGGACGTCATTCACGAACCAGAAGAAGACGAGCACATCAAAACAACTACTGAAGAGCTCGAAGTTGTTCCATTGTCTGGAGAAAAGCCTGAACAAAAGTGTATATAGGCACGATGTTGGGCTCTGGTAGAAGAGGTAAGTTAATTGATTATATAAAGGCTAACACAGACTGCTTTGCATGGTCCCACACAGATATGACAGGCATCCCACCAAAAGTGATGACTCATAAACTAAATGAAGATCTATCCTTCATACCTGTTAAGCAGAAGAAAAGAAAGCAAGGACCATTCAAGAACCAAGTGATCGACGAAGAGGTACAGAAACTCTTGAAGATTGGTTCGATACGAGAGTTAACGTACCCTAACTAGCTAGAAAACACCGTGGTAGTACCTAAAAAGAATGGAAAATGGAGAGTATGCGTAGATTATACTGACTTAAATAAAGCATGCCCCAAAGATTCATTCCTATTTCCACATATAGATCAAATGATTGATACCACAGCAGGTCATGAATTAATTAAGCTTCTTAGATCCATATTCTGGTTATAATCAGATTAAAATGGATCCCTCAGATGAGGAAAAAACATCCTTCATTACAAACAGGGGGACTTACTGTTACAAAGTTATGCCTTTTGGCTAGAAAAATGCTGGAGCGACCTATCAAAGGTTAGTGACTAAAATGTTCCAATAACATCTTGGAAAGACGATGGAAGTCTATATTGATGATATGTTGGTAAAATCAACACAAGCACAAGACCATTTCCAGCATTTCTCTGCTGCTTTTGATATTTTACGCAGGTATAATATGAAGCTATATCCAGAGAAATGCGTTTTTGGAATGCAATAGGGTAAATTTTTGGGTTTCCTTGTATCGAGCAAAGGAATAGAGGTAAATCCTGCTCAAATTAAAGCTATAGAAAAAATATCTGATATTTTAACAAATAAAAAGGAAGTTCAAAGACTAACACGGAGAATAGAAGCTTTGGGTACATTTATTTCTAAGTCTTCCAAAAAAAGTTTTAAATTCTTCTCAGTTCTCAAAAAGTAGAATGAGTTCGAATGGACTGAAGAATGTCTGCAAGACCTCAAGAATCTGAAGATTTATCTATCAAAACCACCGCTGCTTTCAAAGCCAAAAGAAGGGGAAATATTGTACATCTATCTGGTTGTTTCAGATATTGTTGTAAGTGCAGCACTGGTAAGAGAGGAAAAAGGTAAACAATCACCTATCTATTATATAAGTAAAAATTTGCTAGATGTTGAGACTAGATATCCACATCTGGAAAACATAGCCTTATCTTTAATAATGGCATCTAGAAATTACGACCATATTTTGAATGCCACCCAATCACCGTTGTAACTTCATATCCTTTACGAAATATTCTGCATAAACAAGAATTGTCCGGAAGATTAGCCAAGTGGGCCATAGAATTAAGTGAGCATGAAATAATCTATCAGCCTAGGACTGCAATTAAGTCTCAAATACTAGCTGATTTTGTTGTTGACTTTAGTAATAGCATTGTTCCTGAAGTAGAGAAAGAGTTACAACTTTTTAACAGTGCTAATCCAGGCCTATGGACCTTATTCACCGATGGTTCCTCAAGTATAAAATGTGCCATCTTAGGCATAGTCTTAATATCACCCACGGGTGAAAAGACACGGCAGGCTATCCAGTGTTATCCTATAACTAACAATGAAGCAGAGTACGAAGCTGTTATTATAGAGCTTGAACTCGCATGGGAGCTCTCAATCAACAGCGACTCCTAACTGGTAGTAAATCAGATATAGGGGACTTACATAGCTCAAGAGACTCGAATGCAACAATATCTTGAAAAAGCACGAGAGCTCGTGAGACAATTCAAAACATGGAAGGTAATGTAAATACCTAGAGAGGAAAATGCAGAAGCAAATGCATTAGCTAACCTCGCAGCAGTCACGGAAGTAAAAAACAAAATCAATGCAATTGTCGTCCAACTTTTTCATTCAATGATAGACCAGGGCATGAATAAGGTAACTTTCAACAACTTAACCTGGGACTGGAAAACAAAATTCTTAATTTTTTGCAGAATGGCACCGTACCTGAAGACAGGATAGCAACTCAAGCACTTCGCCACAAAGCTGCACGATACTGCCTTATTCGCAATTCGCTTTATCGCAAGATGTTCGGAGGACCCCTATCTAAATGCCTCGGACCTAACCAAGCGAAATTTGTGATGAAATAAGTCCACGAAGGACACTGTGAAAATCACTCAGGGGCGAGATCCTCAGTGAAAACCCTAATCAGAGCTGGATACTATTGGCCTAAGATGGAAGAAGAAGCCGAGAACTTCGTATCCAAATGCGACAGGTGCCAAAGGTTTGCCAATAACATACATCGACCAGCGGAATTGTTGCATCCAATAATATCCCCATGACCTTTCATGAAATGGGGTATGGACATAGTGGGACCTCTTCCCACAGCTAAAGATAGGTACGGTTTTTGCTCGTGGTAACCGACTATTTTACAAGATGGGTATAGGCAGAAGCGTTTAAAAAAGTGCGAGAAAATGAAGTTAAAAGCATCTTATGGAAAAACATAATATGTCGCTTTGGAATACCAAAGGAAATCGTGTGCGATAATGGCCCACAATTCATAGGCTCGCAAATCATAGAATTCTTCAAAAGCTGGCAAATCAAGCAGATCACTTCAACACCGTACCACCCCGTGGCTAATGGTCAAGATGACTCAATGAATAAGTTCATCATCAACAATCTAAAGAAGCGGCTGGATAAAGTCAAAGGAAACTGTCCTGATGAGTTACCAACTGTGTTATGGGCATACAGAACAACTTTAAAAATAGCCATGGGAGAAAGTCCGTTCGCACTTGTCTATGGCTAAGAAGCCTTAATACCTATGGAGATTGGAGAACAAATCATAATATTCACAACATCTATGGAGGAAGCAAACAACGACGAATTAAGGACCAATCTGGACATGCTCAAACCTCGGAGAGAAGCAGCACTGATACGGATGGTAGCTCAAAAGAAAATCATAGAGCATTATTACAACCGTAAAGCTCATCTCAGGTACTTCAAGATTGGGGACTTAATCATCAAAAAACTCTTTAAATCAACGAAAGAAGCAGGCGTATGAAAGCTAAATCCAAACTGGGAAGTACCTTACAAAATCCGAGGCATCGGTGGGAAAGGCGCCTATGAGTTGGAAGCTATGGACGGCAGAGTTCTACCAAAAACCTGGAATGCCATCCACTTAAAGAAGTATTACTTCCAAGGAAAAGAAATACCCCCGGTTAGGTACCACACGTTCGATTTTATTCTGAACATTTAAAAAATCTACTAACTTTTTTAGATGATAGGCATAAAGCAAGCCTGTCACCAGATGATGAAATAAGATCTGCAAAGACGCGAGGAAATAACACAATTCTCGATCTAGGGTTACACTTTCTGATGGACGTTTTAAAGTTAAGAAGTCATCATCTAAGAAACTATATACCTACGAGTGCGGAATGTTTTTCCTTTTCAGGAAAAAGGACCACAAGGAAGGAATAATCAAGTGCTCGAGATCTCATTCTTTAAAGCTCAAACACTTGGGGGACAATACAGTATGGAAGGTTAAGATGAAGAAAAGAAGACTGTCAGAAAGTCAAAAGCTCAAGCTTGAAGACCCATCGACACAAAGAGACAAGAGATACGAGCGAAATCGAAAGAAATCAAAAGAGTCATCCAAATACAAAGCCTAATGCAAAAAGCCACAACTTTCGAACATGTCCAGGTTGAAAGGCAAAATATTTTTCACAAGAATGAAATGTACATCTTTATACAAATTCAAAGTTGTTGTAACAAAAACAGCTAAAGGTAAACGATCATCATTAGTGTACTCATTCCAAAAACTATTATCAAATAAAATAGTTATGGATGAAAATATCTAAATCCTTGTATTTGTTCAGAAAACTTTTATCAAATAAAATTAGTTACGAATAAGAAAACATTTCCCTCGTACTTATTAGAAAATTTTTTCCAACGAAAACAGTTGCGGGTAAAAACCCCAATCTTTATAAAAAATGTTACTAGTAAAAAATAGTTGTTCCCTTGTATTAATATCGAAAAGCTGTTACCTATGAAAAACAGTTACGAAATACAAGAGTATATCAAATCTGTTAAACAAAAATAGTTACAACATGATTTTTAGACGATAATCAAACACATGTAAAATGTCGTGGAAGTTCAAACAAAAAACTTTCCTTGGAAACATTCTTAAACATGTGTAAAATTCCTATCACTCTATTGCATTATCACGAAGTTGAGATGTCTTCTTCATGTCAATTATAAAGGGCCCTCTTCCGTAAATTATGCCTACTAAAAAAAGGTACACAGTTAATATGACACCATGCCTATTACTAAAAGGTACAAGTAATCTAAAGCATTCTACATGCAAAACTCATAGGTAAAACTAAAACCTCAAAAAATGAAGCATGCAAAAGACTTAAAGAGTGAAACAGAAACTAAACAAAAGTCATATTAGCATTAATATATTAGAACGGCTAAGAAAAAAACAAAGTATTTACTTATGCTTAGCCATATGGAATTTTTATATATACATTGAGGTGCCCCTAGGTTTTCATTTGGGGACTTTAAAGAAATCCAAATTTACCCTGATGGGATTGGAGGTAACCACCAATTGAGACAAAGAGAAAAAATAAAAAGTAAAGAAAAAGGGGGGGGGGGAGGGGGGGGGGTTAACCAACTAAACTTCTTCAAGAGGGGGTTTGACTTCCCTGGCAGAAGGAACGAGAGCAACTAGGGATGAAGAGGCATGAGCGGTTGGAGTCTCACCATCAGGTGAAGAGAGATTATGACCTTGTTGAGCCTTCTCCATGGCTTCCTTAGTTTTAGCTATTTCAGCACTAAGGTCGAAACCCTGTTGACTCATTTCCGTAAATGTGTCAAGGCGAGAATTCCTGTACGCCCAGCTCACATCAACAATAGCCACCTCTTCAAGAACTTCATAATCCCTTGCCCATACTTGAGGCTCGACTCCCAATCCGTCCTTCTCCGCTTCCGCAGTTTCATGGGCATCCCTTAACGGTACAATCGACTGCTGTAGAGTTTGAGCTTTATCTAAAGCCTTACGAAGGTCCTCTTGAGTATGAGTGAGTGATTGCATGAGTTCGCCTGAGTATTCCTCCTTCTGCCCCAACAAGTTTTTCATGTCTCTAATCACCTCTGAGGCGCAGGACAGCTGCTCAGCAAACGAGGACTCCAGAACACTCATGTCTTTATCAGCCTGACTGGAAGAAGCCTTCTCTACTGCCAGTTCTGCTGACATGAGCCTCATCTTCCGCTTCAAGGTACTCTTTTCATCTTTTAAGGCATCCATGTCAATCCTTAGGCTATCGTACTGTGCTTTCCAATTATCAGCATCGGCCTGTAACTCTTTTGTCTCCTGGTCTGTGTTTGAGATCCTCTTCATGAGCTCCACGCCTATAAGGTTAATCTACAAGAAATAAACCAGTCATATATGGTAAATTTCATATACGAAAATGAAAGAGGATAACCTGCATCATACCTTCAAATAAGTATGCACGACCTCATTGGCCCTTGTAAAAGCATCGTGGCTTGCTAGCTTGGATTTCTCAGAGGGACCTATCAAAGTCTTAAGCCACACTTCGGGCTCACCCGTTTTCTTGAAATGATTCCCCTAAGCTGGAAACTCTATTACCACCTACCGCATCTCTCTACTGGAAGACCCTACTTCCCTAGCGGAAGGCATGGAAGCAGACAAAGATGAAACATTAACAGGCATGGAGGGTTGAGGAGCTGGAGACGCGAAGAGCAAAGTAGCAGGCACGGAGGGTTGAATAGTTGAAGATGCCACAGGTAAAGCAACAGCTGAAGCTGTAATAGCCAAATGAGCAGATGAGACAGCTTCTCTTAAAGAAGTAGGAAAGACAGTAGCCAAAGGGACATTGTCAGGATCAAGGTCAACACCTTCATGGAACAGACAATCCACAGACTTAGGAATGGGAGTAAGGGTAGAGGGCTCAACCACATACATGGAAGACAAGGTCAAGGGTGTAAACTCATCATCTGAAACCACCCGCCTTCTCTGTGGCCTGTGTACTAAAGCACCTTATTCTTCTTCTTCTTCTTCTTCTACAGAACGAGAATCGCCAATCTTCCTCTTCGAGGAAGATGAACCAACACTAATTTGTTGGGCCTAAGACAAAGACAACTTCGGGATAGATCAAGCAGAGACCCCACGAGCAGAGAACCCTATCAAAATGGAAAAAGTTAAGCGACAAAGAAATAAGAGACTCGAGTAAGGAATGAAGCAAGACAAAAAGCTCCAGTTACCGTGGGTCTTTACATTCAACGATACCTCCCAGCGAGGTACTTGCAAGATCTCTCTTCTAAAGGAGAAACGGACAACAATTTTTCTACCTAATCACGGATACCGGAGACATTCTCAACAGTATCCATGATTGCTGAGAGAAGAAGAAAAATATACGGTGTTAATAAAACATATCAAGTCAGAACGAGGAAAAGTAAATAGATCTGAGTTAAAGCATACTCACGTGTGCAATTCGACTTCTTAGGGAAGGGAAGATTTTCTTCACCCACTAAACCAACAGTGGGTATCGAAACATACCGGGGTACCAACCCCTATCCTTATCACCTCTAGGGGTTACCAGCATTCTTTTGCTTCTAGCAGTCAGAGTAAAAACCCCTTCAGGAAATAAGGTAGGAGAGTAAAGATTAATAAGATGGTTGAAAGTAAAAGGAACTGAGGCTAAAGAAGCTAAAATCCTATGAAATGCGACACCTCGCCACATAAGCGGACCAACTTGTCCTAAGCAGATATTGAAAAAATGGCAGAATTCAATTATGACTGGGTCAATGGGGGGTCTAAACCCTAGGGTGAAAGGGTACGTATAAACAAAAGAATATCTTCTCTTATAAGACATTATTCCTTGATTACTATTTATAATGTAGACAGGGAAATCAAGCCTCCAAAAACACTCCTTACGAACAAGGGAAATCTGACCCTCAATTATAAGGGTTGGATACCTTTCGACACTCTCAAGGGAAGAAGATTGGTCTACAAGAACTTGATTATCTCTAGAAAAAAACAAACACAACAGGGACAATTTCATCAACTCGAGGTTCACGAAGGCGTTCACCTCTACCTCTAGACAAAGACCGAGAAACCCTAAACCTTGGAGAAACTAAAGATCTTGTGGAAGGAGAGGGAACTATCTGAGAAGCAGAGGAGCCCCTCGAACGAGTGGATCCTAGACTTCTAAGTCTACCACCCATCCGACTCCTATTCAGAGCTGAAGATGGAGTTAAATCTTAAATATCTATTACTCCCTGAGGTTGGTTTGAAGAAGAAATGTTTACAAAGGCAAGAAGAAAGTTCTTTACAAAAGACAAAGTTAGAAAGTGTTTCCTCGAAGGAAAGAAAAGAAGAAAAGTGTTTATACTTGAGGACAACCATCAAACATGGAAAAAAGAAAAATAATGATGAAAATTCATAATTAAAGATGTCACTTCGGGACAGACACAACCGCAAAAAGCCCTAAAAGGTGCCAAGTAAAAGCGACGCCTATGGTGAAGAGAAGGATACAATGTTTCGAGGAAAAGCGGCGGCAAAATATTCCCGCCATAAATGAATATCCACTTACGAAATATTAATCGATAAACATATGGTAAGTGGGGGGACTATCTGTATTGGTAAAAATGAGTTTCACGCGTAGGCCAGCTTTTGACAACTCAGCCAGTTATGTGGACACACGAGAATGCAACAACTGGATGTGATTATTTGAAGAGGTACGGAACAAAGAGGCACGATTCAATAAGCCCTCGAGCTTATCAGCCACGTGAAACTCAACCTGATCAAAACAGGGAAGAGGCACGGTCAGAATGAATCTAGACAAAGCTACGGGCAGATTTGAGAACCCACAATTGATTACTCGAACATTATGTAACCGTACCCCAATTACCGTTATCCTCTGTAACGCCTCATTAATGTCACAAATACTCATTTATGAGCTATCATAGCAAGAGTTGTACGTTACATTAAGGAATCTCCTATATAAGGAAGGGGAATAGAGCTTGTAAAGGCATCTGATTCTTGAATACAATCTGCTTTGCTTTTCTATATTTCTGCAATCTTGTCTATTATTCATTTGTTTATATTTCCCTGATTATCAGTAACCCGCGCTCATCCTACAAATAGCTTTAGACAAAGGATCTAATTCTTTGGTTAAACACTACCCATACTCTCCGCCTTCCTGCTCAAAGCATCTGCTACCACATTTGCCTTGCCCCGATGATAAAGAATGGTGATATCATAATCCTTTAACAGCTCAAGCCATCAGCGCTGTCTCAAATTAGGATCCTTCTGCTTGAACAAGTGTTGCAAGCTATGGTGGTCTGTATAAACCTCATAGGACACTCCATACAAGTAGTGCCTCAAAATCTTAAGAGCATGAACAATCACCGCCAACTCCAAATCGTGCACAGGGTAATTCTTTTCATGAACCTTCAGCTAGCGTGAAGGATAAGGAATAACTCTCCCTTTCTGCATCAACACACATCCCAAACCAACGCGTGAAGCGTTGCAATACACTATGTACATCCCCGAACCAGAAGGCAATACCAGAACTGGTGTTGAGGTCAATGTTGTCATGAGCTTTTGAAAGCTCGCCTCACACTCGTCAGACCATCAGAACGGGGCATTCTTCTGAGTCAATCTAGTCAATGGAGCTGCAAGAGAAGAGAAACCCACCACAAATCGACGATAATAGCCTGCTGAGAATATAGGACTGTGACCATCTGCATGCTCTGCCCTCTAACTGGAAAGTAGCGAAGTCCACTCATGGGACTCCAATATCCTCATGTTGTGCAGTCGGTCCCTGCACCTGTCAATGAAATCCTGGGCATCCTCGCCTCGCTCACCCCCGAAACCGGAGGATGCAATCGAGTCCATCTGTCCAGTAACTTATGTGGATCGTCGTTCGCAGCTGGTCTGAGCTCAGGCGCTATAGCTACTAGGTAGGCTCCACCAACGTGCAGTGTACCGGGGGTATGATGAAGTGCGGCTGTCTAGACTACAACCTGGGCAGTAGGGGTCTGGGCTCCCCCTCATGCCTGAAATGTGGCAGGATCCGTTGGAAATAAACCATCTTGGGACATAGTATCCATAAATCTCAACATACGACCCATGACCTCCTGGAAGCCTGGCGCCGTCATGAAGTCCACTGGAGGAGGAACCACTGGGGGCACCTTCCCCTGTTCCTCAATAGAAGGATCCGCTGGTGGTCCAACTGGAATAGCTCTGGGACGACCCCGCCCCCTACCTCGGGCGGGTGACCTTCCCCGACCTTTGCCAGATGTACGCGTCCTCACCATCTGTGAGAGAATAGAAGAATGAGTTTTTTTGTACCATAACCTGCATGATAGATCATGAATAAAGAGAGGTTCCCTAACACCTTACAGCCTCCCGAAGATAAATACAGACGTCTCTGAATCGATCCGCGAGACTCTATTAGGTTTGCTCGTGACTTGTGAGACCTACGTGAACCTAGTGCTATGACATCATGTTATCACGACCCAAAATACAACACAAGTTGTGATGGCCCCCAACACCAGAGTCAGGCAAGCCACCAGTTGTTTAATAGTGAGATTATCCTTATTTGACATACCAACCCCACAATTTCCAAAATTTTAAGCTTAGATCAGTTAAATAAAAGCGAATACATTAACCAAATTAAGTAAATACAACCACAATGATCATGAACCAATATATACAGTCCCAAAATATAGAGTCTACTATGTGTGTGCCAGGAACTAGTGTCACAAGTGAACATGCGAACTAGTAGAACATACAAAAGATGATAAAAACTGTATTACTGTCTGAAAGGAGTAGACAGAATAAACAAAAGATAACTCCATAGTACTGCTGAGAATCGCCAAGGAAGGCAGCTCACCGTGGAGTCAGGTCTAGAATATACGTCAAGCTCCGGTCGGATAACCAGATGTAACAACCTCAGTACCTGTATAATTGAGTATAGAAGCGTAGTATGAGTACATAAACAGATATGTACCCAGTGAGTATCCCGCCTAACCTCGAAGAAGTAGTGACGAGAGGTCGACGTGATACGTACTAGGGTCAGACAATGTGGAATAAGTACAGGCTAACTAGTAATAGCAGTAATGAACAGTAATAAATAAATGAGCATCAAATAACAATCACTAGTACCCTCGCGCCATCCTTTTTCCATGGCATACAAGTTATTTAACCTTGTTTCTTTTCATGAAATCAACAGTTACAATTACAGGGCTTCTCTGAAACTACCAAAGCATATAACATGCTATGAGCGTACGGTCATTACGACGTGAAAAGTAAATGTTCACTGTCGAGGGTCGAACGGCCCGAACCATAGATGCATCTATCTTCCCCGCTCGTGAATCGAACATGCGACACGGTTAATATAATACCCAGACCACCCCCGCTTGTGAATCATACATGCGACTCGAGTTATTATAATATTAGAGCTACCCCGCTCACACATCATCCATGCGACTCGGGTTCCCATATAAATTCATGATTAGCAG
Organism: Nicotiana knightiana; assembly: GCA_005239525.1. Taxonomy (NCBI): domain Eukaryota; kingdom Viridiplantae; phylum Streptophyta; class Magnoliopsida; order Solanales; family Solanaceae; genus Nicotiana; species Nicotiana knightiana. The sequence continues at coordinate 5,083 of ML382542.1, read as the reverse complement.
GAGATTTCCAGATAATTTAGCAAGGAACATACTAACAGTGTGAGAATTTTTGAAATATCAATTTCAAGCATAACCCCTTAAGCCACCACATGTGATATTCAAGGGTATTAGACTACTTAATCCATATATAAGATCACATATACGACACATAGAGCATGCTTTTGAGTCCTAAGCTACCCGACAAGGCATAATAGTAGCTGCACACAGATTCTCGTCACTTCATGCGCGCGCAGCCCCCCCCCCCGCAAATAAGGACAAAACCACCATTTATAATCACCTATGGGGACAATTCCCTCTTACAAAGTTAGAAAGGAGACTCACCTCGTGTCGAATTCAGTCCTTGAATCAAAAACGCGCCCGAAACTCCGAGGACTCGAAACTAGCCAAAAATTATACAAATCATTAATTTATGCTCAAAGTATGGAAATTCTCCTACTCGTTTAGTAAATTCACTACTCTTGAAGAAATTATAAAATTTGACTCCGGGACCGCATGCTCGGATTCCAATAATTCTCGAAGAAAACACTCACCCATAGCCTAAGGATCACTAATATACGATTTTCACTCGATTTAATAGTTAATTGACGGGTAAGTTTGCAAATTTTCGAAAGCCCTAGGTTACTACAGCATTCTTGATTTTCACTAATTTAGGTAGTCAATTAAGCTAGTAATCCATGTATGAAGCTAATATTAGAGTAGAATTTACTTACCTTCAATAACCAGGTTGATTGCCCCTCTAAACTGGTGGAAATCGCCCCAAGGAAGACGAAGAAGATAAGGGAAATGAATTAATTCCCGTGTATAAAAACACAATTTCTGAAGAGTGCTTCCATACCTACCGCTCGAGGACTGCACCTGCGGTCTCGCACCTGCGAAAATGGACGAGGAAGCCTGGGCCCGCACCTCCAGAATTTTGTCCGCACCTACGAGAATTGGCCTGATCACTAGGGGTCGCACCTGCGAGACTGGGACCATATGAGCGGTCCCACACCTGCGACTCGGCAACCGCACCTGCGGTCACACAAGAACAGGTGCACCATCAGCTAATGCAGTTGGTTTTTGGCCTCGTGTGGTGTCCGGGAGACACCTGGGCCTACTCGAGCCCCCGTCCAAGTATACCAACAAGTCCCAAATCATAATATGGACTTTCTCGAGCCTCTAGAACACCCAAAACAACGCTAAAACTCAAAACCCCTTGAACCAAACTTAGGAACATTAAGTTTTCTAGACTTCGCTAACAATGTGCCGAACCGACCTATACTACTCGAAATGACACCAAATTTTGCAGGAAAGTCATAAATGACATAACAGAACTATTCCCGGTCTCGAAATTCCGTTCGGACCTCGATAACACAAAAACACGTCCCAAACCACAATAGAAACTTAAGGAACTTCTTATTTCAATATTGGGCGCCGAAACGCTCCCGGGTTATCAGAAACCCATTCCAAACATACGCCCATGTCCGGAATTATCATATGAAGCTACCAAAATCGTCGAAACTTGATTCCGAGGTCGTTGACTAAAAATGTTGACCTAAGTCAAACTTGTCCTTAAAATCCAACTTTGAGGAACCAAATGTTCTTATAGCACTCTAAATACTTCTGAATCCCGGACCACCTGCCCCCACAAGTCATAAATCATAATAAGCTGCTATGGGAAGTTTCATTTAGGGGGAACGGGGTCCGATAACGCAAAATGACTGGTCGGGTCGTTACAATATGATCACTCTAGACCCCACTTGATTTAGGTGGCCCTTGGCCCCAAACATCCCTCAAAGGTACTTCGAGGGAGGAAGCAGACAGCAGTAAAGGACTTATGCTCCTTCCATCTCGTGGAACCTCTCCCTAAAGGCTATAGGTTTCAGGCCCAGCAGGTTTGGCAACCTCGGGAGGCCCCCTAGTTCTAGCCATCGATTGAGAACCATCCTTCCCAGGAGTATTGATGTCCACAGAATAACTGACGTATATAAGGTCCTCTTTAGCGGAGGCATCTTCTTTGTGACCACAGACAAGCCCCGCTTCGTTATGAATGTCCTCATCCTTCGAGGACCTTTTTTTCTTATTATCCTCCCTCGGCTCCAAAGTTGACTGTCCTTCACCCTCCTCGAGGTGGCACGATCTCATCTCGGAGAATCCACTAAGGCCTGCGGTGAAGGAGTTAATATACATAAACGAAATCATTCCTCACAGGGCAATCACATGACACATACCGTGATGCTTTGCTTCCCATCTCCCCTCCGATAAATCTCGCCACTTGCATTTATCATAGGACGAGGAAGCTGCCAGCCTCCGAGTCCAGTCCGCAAGATCAGGGATCTCTTTCGACATCTACGTCACCGTTGAGAAAGAGAAAAAGAAGCATCCTTATAAATCATGGAGAGCGAAGGGCACTAAGGTACAATGTAGTATTTACGTCTGAAGTTCCATTTTTCGGGGAATGGTAGCAGCTCTGCAGGAATGATGTCGACGGTCCTCACTCGGACAAATTGACTCATCCATCCTCAGTTTCAGTCCTCATCGTTATTGGTACTAAAAGGCTAGGTGGATCAGCGTTGTAACACCAATCAGGCCTCGACAATGCAGAGGCCGATATAATATGATAAGGTGGCTAATGGTAAACTCGAGCTCAGCCCTTTCAGTGAAAACCATTATTCAGCACTATCCGCCAGAAGGACGGATGAATCTGAGCTAAAGTGACTCGATACCTTTTACAGAATTCAATCACAAGGCAGACGAGGGAGCCCATTGTAAATGGGTACGTGTACACGTTCAGGAACCTCTCTACATGGGCCGTAATATTCTCTTCTCGCGAAGGCATCTGCGGCATCACATTTTCTCCCCATTCACAATCTCTCCTCACGGTCTCAAGGTGATTCTCCTCTATCGATCGAATAAACCTCGACGCATGCTCTCGAAGTCCTGGAGAATCAAAGGGTTTCTCTAGTGAAAAGTCTTTCTTCAAAGAAAAACAACTCGAGGTTAACTCGCCATACGCTGGTGGTGTACCACCGGCCGAGCAAGAAGTAGAGGTAGAGTTTCCCTCTTCTTGGTGAGCTGATTTGGGCACACCAGACATAACTATTTGAATAAAGATAAAGAGGAAAAAATCTCAAGCAAAAGCTTTGATCTAAAGAAACAGAAAAGCTAAGAAAATTAAGAGAACTTTAAAGAGAAACCTAGTTTTGCAAGCTGCAAAACCTAAAGTGAAGAAGAAGAGAGCATATATAGAACAAGCGGCAACTATTCATCTACTTTGAGTACAAATTAATTCTGACAAAGTTATTATAAATTTTGGGGAGGTGTACCGGCGGGGCCACCTGGGTCACTTCACGGTCATGTCATATGAATGACGTTGTCATACAATGTTCGAGGCATCAATACCCCCATACCAACCTAGCCTCGAGAAGGTGTCCAATCTCGATGATCTCTATTACTGCAAGTACGGGTTTCAAAGAGCTAAATTCAAAGCTCGAAGGTCGACTTTTGCACAAACATTGCAGGGCAATGTTTGAATATATGAAACGAAGAGATCATTTGTATTCCAAAAAACATATTTACAAGGGTATTTTACAAAGCTCCCCCGAGGATCCCATGTACAAAAACGAAAAAGAAAAAATAGTAAGTAAGTCTACTCTTCGTCTTCACTACTGCCCGAGTCGCCTCCAAAGCCCTCATCTGAAGTAGTTGAAATTTTTTATTCATCCTCAAAGGCCCTGGCTTCTTCAATTTCGGCAAAGAGATCAACACCTTTGGTACTCGCTTCCTCAAAGCCTTGCCTCCTAGCTTGCAGGCGGGCATGAGCAACATCCCGAGCCAATTTTAGCTCGACCTTTTTGGATATCTCCCTGGCACGATCATTTGTGGCGGCAACATCCCTTTTGTATGAAGAAACAAATTCATCAACCTCAAATTTGGCCACGAAAAATACAGTAGCCTCCTCGTGCGCACCTCTAAGAAAGCCCTGAATTGAGGATAGCTCTTCCCGAAGTATGTCACTCTCCGAGGCCACAACATCATTCTGTCGTATCAGCTCGAGGATCTCGGCATCCTTTGCCACGATGTGCCCTCGAAGCTGCCCCACTAGTGCATCCTTTTTCCCAATCCGCAAAATGAAGAAGACAAGCTAATTAGCACCAACTATGACAATAAAAGATAAGATTAGGGTACCAATTTACCTGCTTGATGAAGTCGGCCCTCTCTTGGAGCGCTCTCTCCAAGCCTGCCCGGAGATTGATCAACTCCTCCGCTTTTTGGGTGCATACATCCTTGAGCTCATTCGACTCCGATGTAAGCTTCTCGAGATCCTCCTCATGATGACTCAACTCATCTTGAAGCTTATATAAGGCTTGGTCATACATCTTTTTGACCTACAACATGAAGAGGGAAAGTTAGAACATTCTGTACATTTGATCCATTGAGTTATTGTGTTCATTGGTTGTTCTTCACTTATTGCTGATTGTTGATCATAAAGGGGCCATCTTCGAGGCCCTCAATACTGTTATATCTTCATCGACCGCCCTCTGTCAAGCATTCGAGCTCGACCTCGAGGTCCAGTATCGGCTAGCTCGAGACTGTGTCTCTCAATAGCCCAGTTTGTGTATGTCTACTTTACTTTGTTATTATCATAGTTTCTTCACTTATATTTAGTCTCTATTTCCTAACAACTCCTATTAAAATAAATCACATATTTTTAGAACCACAAAATCAAATTAAATTGTAATTATCATTTTCCCGGTGAACGGTATGTCTACGTGTCTTAAATATATATTTGAAATCTATGGAGCATGCTTAGTTGAATTCCTTCTTTTCCTTGATTTACATTTAGTCATTGATCACACTCAACTATGTCTTATAAAAAGACTAAACGGGCGTTGCAAATGTAAATCTGGGGTATTAAGCCCAAAGTCGATCCCACGGAGAATTGAGCATATCAATTGAGTTTATGAAATACTAAACTGGTGTTTAATCAATTTTATCAAGACTTTTGAATACCGATTTGTGTTGTTTAACTAATTCTACGAACAAAATAATCAACTAGTAATTAACTAACAATTTAATGTAAACAATAATATTAAAGGTCTAA